>JAKMWQ010000529.1:0-31065 GCA_025328335.1 Colletotrichum sp. SAR 10_65 | reverse complement strand
CTACCGGGAGGTCTGCCGGACATTGGGCCTGAAAAACAGTGCGCTTGCTGCCTGCCTACCGCCGGTGCCTTGGGGACCTGAACAAGTGGGCCACTAGGCGTACCACTGACTCTGAGCCTGAGCACAACGGCCCCCGGGTCGGTTTGGCGAACGAGTCCTCTGTAAGTGCGCCCCCCCGAGACAGCCAACGTTCCCGTCACTCTCCACCCTCGTTCGCGTCAAGTCCGAACAAGCAACGCCAGATAGTCACAATCAAGTACAACCAATGCTGCAACGATAAGGTGCCTGTCTCATTTCATACGTCTATAGCGAAATCTTGGATAGCAAAACATCTTCGTTAAGTTTACCACCTCCCATCGCAGCGCCCGAAAGACACACTCCGGCGCCCAGACCAAAAGGCTACAAGAGTAGACATGGCATAGCATGCCCCTGGTATAAATGTACCATCTCTTAAACGTAGTCTAGGTATCCTCTTCGTGTGTCTCCTCCGTCATCTCCTTTACGAGAAGATCAACCTTTTCTTTCTGAACCCAGTTCTCCGGGTCCAGACGACCGACCGCCGTCAGCGCTTCGCGGAGCACTTCCTGCTGCCTTTTGAAGTTCACGAGGTCGGTTATTGCCGTATTGACCTTTTCTGCGGAGCTGCACACGGCGCTCAAATTGCATTTGAGCTCTTTCGAACGTTTCACAGCGCTTTTGACGTCTTTGGTGGCCTTGTCAACACTTTCTCCGTTGTACCCTGCCGCTCGGGCGAGCTCAATAAAGGCATCCGTTGCCTGACGAATACCGATATCCTCCGCGTTGGAGTTTTGGTCGTCGGAGTCTTGGTCATCGGAGTCTTGGTCATCGGAGTCTTGGTCGTCGGAGTCTTGGTTGTCGTGGTCTTCCTTCAGCAGGGCCACTTTGGATGCCCACTTTTTGATCAGCTTGCGGCGTGACACCTCGTTCACCGCAGCTGACGATGCGTGCAACAACTTGTCTTGACTGCTGCCAAGTCTTCTCTTCCGCTTCTCCATTTGGGGAATAAACTCAGCAGCTCGCGTACACTCGTCTTCTTCTGCTGCCTTGGAGGTCCAATGCGCAAGAAAGCGCCGCTTGCATTCCCCGGGATCTTCGGGCGAGCCGGGTTCTTCGGAGAAAGGTCTCTTTTTGCCGTTTTCCGAAAGTGTTGGGAACGGTCTCTCGTCATAGGCTGGTAGAGTCAGGAGTGTCGTTCCGTCCTTCTCCCTCGTTCTGTGGTATGCTGCACTTAGACATAAAATCCCGCTGGTTGCGCGGGGATCCTTGCCGCTTATCCGTGTCTGGTGTTCATTAGCCTCTTGCACTCTTGCATGCATCAAAATGCTTCAGAGGGGCCACGAACCGCACTGAAAGACATTTCGCAACCAGGCATGAAGTCGGTGACGACTTTTCGTACAAAGCCTTCAACCACACACATACGCTGTCGGTCAGGAGCGCAGTCGATATGGCAGGCAACGACTAAATTCCGGGTGCCAGCCGAATAGTTGACGATGTGCAGGCACGTCCACTTGCCATTTGTCTGAGCGTGGTGAAGAAGAAGCACGACCTTATCGCATTCCTGGAGTTCGGCAAATCGATGCTCGGGGGGGAGTGGGAAGTCGAAGACGAGGCCGGCCTTCGAGGTACCATATGATGAGTCATTCTCGTCGTTGACCATACTGGGGACGACAAGCATCATGTCTCTTGGGCTGACATCCACATGAGATGTCTGGAACAGCTTTTCCAACCTCGTTTCCCAGCTTGAAGACGATCTGCCCTCGGTTGAGGATGCAGGAGCCATGTCCTCGTCGTTATCGCCGGGCACCGGCGAGTTTCCTCCCAGATCGACAGATGGTTCCTCGTCGTTATCGCCGGGCTCCGGCGAGTTTCCACCCAGGTCGAACTGTGGTCCCTCGTAGTCAAGGTCCGAGAATTGGCTGTGCGGTGGAGTCTTGGAAGTAGCGTCCTCAGAAGCTCTGCCGTGATTGGCAGGCTGCGAAGTGGTCTCGTCAAAGGGATCAAAGTCAGAATCAACGGGAGCATTCCTCAGCTCTTGACGTAGAAGTGACTTTGCTGATTCGAAGTCGTTGGGATGTCCTCTTGGTCTCTCCGGTGTGTCGTATTCAGAGGCAGGGTCAAGTGTGGTAGATGTCAGGCGCGTTGGTGTTGGGCGTGTGGGCGTCGACGTCGACGTTTCTGTCCGAGGGCCGCCGCTGTCAGCCTGCGCGCAAAAGGACTCTTTCAAACGTCGAAGGTCGGCGACGCGCAGTCGATGAGTCCCTTTCGCGTCGGTTTGGACTGCTCCTGCGAGAAGGCCGCCAGGCTGCCACAGCGATTCGAGCGGTATCTCGCGGGTGATTGCGACTTTCGTGATGTTGGAGAAATGACTGACGAAAGTCTGGCCTGGCGTGCTGGTCTTTGGAAAAACAGACTCTGGGTACCACGATCGACGATCACCCTACTGGCCGTCGAGATAGTTCAGGTTCTTTTGGTGTCGCTCGGCGTCGGCGGACGAAACCTGTGCTAGTCGACGGTCTCTTGCGTGGATTTGTATGTCCTTCAGTGTTTCGTCGTCGAGCAGCTCTGATGCAAGTTTTCCTGCTGCCCTGGCGGTCGAAACGTTGTCGATGATGCCAAGACAAATTTTGCCTCGGTTCCGTGTGTCGGAGCTCTCCACGGCGTCATGTACTAAACTTCGCAGCTTTGTCGGGGACGTCACAACGGCTTGGCTTGCCAAGTGCTGGACCTGCAACAGGGGAGTATTGATTAGCGAGGGAAGGCACTTTGGAGAGGGCAGAGTCATGCTCACTGTTCGAACGTGAGCTGCAGCTTCTTGGTGGTCGTCTTCTCGAGCTTGACTTGCGGTTGTCGGGCGAGGTCGCAGCTCTCGCATGGTATTTCTGAGGGGGGGCGACAAGGTGATGGATGGGATTAGGGAAACGACCGACACTGTTCAAAGTACATGCAGAGGATACGTCTGCACAGAAGCAACAACAAAATGTATGGACTTAGGAACGGGGATGTACGTGGTATGTTGTGCAGACAGACGCGACGACACTTCGTCAAGTTGCCTCGGGCAGGTCGCGGTAAAGGACGTACCACATGACCTAATCTCTGGGCTGTCCAGCTTGGGAAGCAGTCAATCTCCCAAGTGAGAGTGTGGTCCGTGGAAGAAGTGGCAGGCGGGTGGGTAAGGTACCTTAGGTACAGCATGAGGTAGGTAAGGTAGGTAAGGTAGGTGCAGGTGGGCAGGTGGGCAGGTGGGCAAGTGTCCAACGCCCCTTCCGTTAAGTAATGCCTGCTGCCCCGATGTGTGTGATTGGCGCGTGAGGGTCGGTGCCGTCTTCTGAGGATGGTACAGCTCTCTGATTGGTCGCAGCGCCACAGGCCACAGGCAGGTCAGCCAGACTGCACGTTTTTCATGGCCATGACACCGGGCGGTCCACGACTCTCCACTGAAGAGAAATGTCGGGTGCAAAATTGAGGCGAGGTAGAGTCGAGGGCGGCAGGAGCATTGCGGTTTTGGATAATGCAGTCTGTCAGAGCTCCATTAAAGATATCAATGCAGGCAGGTGTCGGCGAACAGCAAGCTGGAAGAATGCATCGGGCGTGGCGGCAATAAGATGGTCTTGGTCAGTGAGTGTGATCCACCTCATGTCTTCGGCTCGGCCCGTCCCGCCCCCTGTCCGCCCCTGCGAGGGAGGACTTCAACGGCGTGCACTGTGACGAATTCGCAAGTGAACGCTTGCTCGCAAAGATTGAGTCGAGGCAGAACACCAGCGGTCCCACCTAAGGTAGCCTGCCACAGCTGCGAGCGTTGCAAACAGTGTGATGCAGTCGCCAGAAGCTGGGCCATGACTTCGCAGACTAGGTACTCGAAGTTCCTCTCCTGGTGGACGGGGATGTGCGGGAAAGGGTCGTGGGTCAGAGCGACTGTCTTTGCAGCGAAGCTGACGGTCTGTTTGCTGTGATAGGTACCGACTTGGTCGCGTCGGTTGGGAATGTTGATGGCGCCTCAGTGGACGGCACAGTGGACGGGAAGTGGTGACGTCCTGTCGTCACCTCAGCTGCAAAAGTGACATGCCCTGGGCACCGACTCGACTGTCGATCCGCCCTGTAGGTAGGTACCTACCCTGAGGCAAGGTAGGTAAGGAAGGTACCAATGCAGGTACCTACCAACTGTCGACTTTTCCAGCAACCGACTGCTGATTACCGGTCCAGCGCCAGAATCGGCAGTTGGTCCCTGGCACCGAGTCAGCCCAGACCTGCAGTGTCTCTTGTCCACATGTCACAGCGTCGACTGCTTCCTTCTGTGAGCTGCAGTTCTCTTGGCGCGTGTCCACCACACCCCCTCCTTTGGCGCCTTCGCATTGTTCACAGTGCTCTTAGCCATTCAGCGGCGTCCCTTTCGTTGGCCTGTCTCGTTTCTTCCGTCCCTGCAGCAGACAATTCGCGTCAAAACCACCGATGTCAATCTCTGGTACGCTAATTGCTTTACCAGATCCAACATTTCCAAACGAGCATCATGGACACATGACGACCAATGCCACCAGAGCCTGCCGTGCCCGCATTCACAAGAGCTCCAGCACGGACGAGGCTGGGAAAGCCAAGCTTGCTGATGTGACGCCAATGTCGGCCAGAGCTTTGCCATCGAAACGACCGATTCCTTCTCCTCCGAGCTCAAGGAACCTGGGGATGCGGACAATGCAGACGAGAGGAAACGTCCTGTCACTGTCTCTCTGGCGACTCGGAAGGTACGCGATGACATTCCCACGACCACTTACGAGCTTCGCTAGTCCCATGCCACCGTCGGCGACTGGCATCGCCCTTCGAACAGCCGTACCGATCAAGAGAGAAGAGCGGTCGTCGCTGATACGGAAACGAACAGATCCCCCGTCACCATCGCGACCGAGAAAATTGGACTAACAAGGACCCCCGCCGACACTGGTTACAGACAATCGTTTGGCGGCCCGTCGCCCAAGGCACCGAGCCTGTTGCGCGACCCCGCCGACCGGCAACACTGTCGCATGTTCTTTTGGCAAGGCGCTTTCCCCCCAAAGGTCTCTTGGTGCACCCCTGAGCTTCAACTCGACAACTCGTCGGCGGAGTGCAATGGCATGAGCTCGTTGGAGGACCTCCGCGCCGCTCGCCTCGGACACCTTCCAATCGATACCTGGCACAAGTTTCGCGGGGATGAGATTATGTACGTCAACAAACACCTGTCGAGCAGAAGATCCTGGCCCTTGAAAGCATCAATGCTGACCAGCAGGGGATTGGATACTCAACGAAGAGCCCAGAGCCGCATCACATCCTCCTTCGACCCCGATTCGCCGTCCTCCAGGTGCAGCGCAATACGTGTTTCCACAGATGATCGAATCCAAACCTGAACCTGCAATCTCGTCCACTTATGGTTGTCTTCTTCCGGCTGGCATGCCGTCGCCCCAATCGGTCGGCGGCGAAAGGCTACACCGAGACACCTTCATGCTCTCCGAAGCGGCGAGGGTTAGATAAGGGGCTGTTGACAGGTGCGCCAGGAAAGTTATCTGCTTGGCACATTCACGGCCGTGAGTGGTGGACTGCAGGCCAAGCAGCATCTTTCGAGATTGACTGGGACAGACATCGCCCATCCATGTCCCTTGCGTAAGGCCATACTGCGATATGGTAGTTTAAGCAACCTACATAGCTTCATCCCCAGGCAAGAGAATCTGACAGTCATAATATTGATTGTTCACCATTTTGTGCTCTCTCGATTGATGCTCTTGTGCTGGCCCGAGTTCTTGCCGTGACGTTACCGTGTCGGGGCCCATTCCTGTTCAGGGGCTACATGCTGAAAAGTCGGCACCGAGCCACTGAACCCAATCGGCACAGCCACTAACCCCACTGCAGCCTTCAAAGCACGCCATGCTCGCGTGTCGTCAAACACGTACCTGATGGAACGTTGGCACGTTGGCTTACACGGGTATGCAAGTAAGAATCGCGGCGTGCACTGCAAATAACCTCCATCCCTGCTCCGATTTGGGAGCTACCTTGACGGGCTACCGCGACAGTCAGGTGGGAAATTCAACGGTGCGCCAGTTGGTAAATGTCGCAATCAACCAGGTTCACAATGTTGCTTCCAACACTGTGAAGTCTGTATGGCGTCCTTCCCACTCACCGAAAAAACTGCCACTTCAAACAGTGTTTCAGCTACTCACATGCTGTAGGTAGCAGACTTTCGGCTACCCACGGCGCTGTAGGTAGCGGTAGGTGCACTACCTTACCCACTGGTGCCCTGAAGGGGAACGTGCCTTGGCTCCACGGTCGGGTCCCACTCAGACAACGGGCCCCCTCCGATGCCCCCACCCCTGCGGCTTGGGAACCATGACTTTCTAGCGTCTCCAACCTTTTGGCGTCGACTCCTCCCAAACCCTTGCGATCGTCGACGAACGTACCTGTCCTTCCTCACAGGTCCCCCACCCAGTCCTTGAGAAGTTGGCCTGCATGCCAGTCAATACATTTCCCTTGTCGGTCACGTTTCGGAGGACGGTTTTTGGTCCATGACTTCCTCTATGCTCGCAGGAGTTGGTGGCGTCTCTTGGTGGAGGCACTTCAAAGCAACGGGCGACGTGAACCGTTGCAGCTCCGCTTTCAACGTGCGTGTGTGACCACGCAGTTGCTCATCTAAGCTATCTACCTGCGTGCGATTCGCTCGGCGAGGTGGGTGGATTCGGCTGCATCGCATCACCCGATCCATCAAGAGGGGACTCAACGTCGGCTACCAACACATGCGGCCATACCCAGTGGAAAACTCGGGATCCCGTCCGCTCTCCCAACGATAAACCACTGAGGGCCGGAGTAGTAGTCGGGTCGGTGACGACCGGCGAATGCCTGGTGCTGCATGTACACCACAGGTGCATCCATCTCATCATTTCTTTTTTTTTTTTTTTTTTTTTTTTTTTTTTTTTTTTTTTTTTTTTTTTTTTTTGGTGGTTGGGGCCCAGAGCAGGGTGCGGGCTCACGCCGTGCTGTGTCTGCCCGGTGCGGACCTGACATAATCAGCTGTGATTGGTGCGTGAACGCATACCATCTGCCAAGGATGGTACAGAGGATGGTAGGGCTCTCCCATTGGCTGCATCGCATTGTCCGTATCTGGGGACAACTGGGACAATCGGTACGTACTGAACACACACCCACCCCTTGGGACGAATTGACCCCAGTGAGAAAAGAGGCAACCAAGTGTCCAGGCGTGCTCAGGGCTTTCTTGGTGCCAGGTCCATCCAAGTAAGAGGACCATGCTACACGTGCTACTGCACACACTATGAGCCCGAGGGTCGGCCCGGCCCGCTGGCAGAACAATTCCACCTTCACCCCTTCTTTGGCGACGGTAGTGGGTGCGTGCGCTGGCGAGTGTTTTGACGCGAGAAAGAGATGTGCTGGAGTGGTTGACCGAGTTTGCATCAATCGAGACGTCCGTTGGCCATCACAGCATGAGGTGTGCACCGCTGCGGCGTTGGTGCTCCAGAGGCCGGCCCCACTGCTGAGCACAAAAAAGGGAAATGCTCCCACCCACTGCCACCGAGGCAAGCTCCCACACACTCTGCCCGCTGAGAGGAAAGCTGTTGGTGCCGTCGTCTCCCAACATCCCCTCCCCGGTCCCCCGACGCGCGCATTTGCCAAACCAGGACAAACAACTGCTTCCAACCAACGACAACTACGGATAATGTGCGATGCATTGCATCTTTCGGCGACAGAGCCCGCCTCCGCCGCGCCCGCCTGACCCGCCGCCGCCGCCCCCTTTCTCCCTCCCGCGCAGCCTCGTCTGCTGAGGCCGTGACAATGGTCGTTTCCCGTCGGAGACTTGCGCTGCAATTCAATCCTCGCGCGCTCTCGCATCGCACCTTGAAACATCTGCAATCTATCGCCACGAAGACTTTTTGATACCTCTTGGACGGACGCAAGGTGTGTCGCTCTCAATCCCGCCGCAATCCTGACTTGTCGCAATCGCGAGAGCGAGCCTGTCCGTGGTGCGCCGCGTCTGACCTCAATTTGCTGTAGCCGCCACCACCAACCATCGCCGACCCCAACGTTCGACAATGCTACTCGACCGCAATTCAGACATGGGACCTCCGACGACGCCGAGTTCGAACTGTGCGCCCTGCGCGAACCGGTTCTCCGTCGATGCTTACACTCCTCCGCTCCGTTGCGAGGCCTCCTGCGAGGACGCGGTCTCCGACACGCAGACGCCGACCGAAGACCACGACGACGTGGCCGCCGACGCCAGCACGTGGGGATACTGCACCATGCGAGGCTTCTACCTCTCCGAGATGAACCAGCATCTCGAGCAGCTCGTCGACGCGAAGCTCGCGGACGACAAACGGGCTGCCGCTCTGCAGCGCGTGGCACAGGCTGCGCGCGATTACAGCTGGTGCTACGACCGCGTCGCTCCCGAGCTGCCGCCGAGCCCTCCCAACGACCGATACCGACCGACGTCTCCGCTGCGATCCATCTCGCACAAGGACCTGCATGACCGAGTCTGCAAAGCCGTGCAGGACATTTGGGAGGTTGCGCATCACGCGCCGACGACCACCGCCATCGCCGGAGGACCCGTCGCAGACTTGGTGGTCCCGCTGGTTGTGTCCCGGGCAGGCTGCCTCCAGAGCTTGGACGCCGAATACCAGTGGCGCATGTACGGGGAGGACGCCAGTCTTGACGCAGCGCTGGAGGGCACGATTCGCAAGCTGCACATTACCTGCTGCAACAACTTTGCAGGGCTGTGCACGGGTGACAGATTCAGGACTCGTTTGATGCAGAGCAGCCATCTTTGAAGGGATGGACGAACTGCGGCATTGTGCGGACGACTCCGATCCGGGACAGCGCCCGAGGTATTCTGGGAAGATGGTGGTGTCTCGATCTAGAGGAACCCCGCGGGCGAGCGGGACGCGGGGGAAGGGCCACGAGTAGGAGGGGACATTCTCATAGTCATAGGTACTTTGGAAGTCATAGCTCTCGCACAAGAATGATGAGCTTCGTTATTGAATCTGGATTGAACAGCCCCGGCGACTGCGAGCTTTTCAACCGTCTGCACATCCAAGATGTCTCCTGTGTCGGTGATTGGCCCGCGATGCCCTGTACCATCTTCTCCGGATGGTACGCATGCTGGTACGGCTCTCTGATTGGCCATTGAGGTCGGGAGGTCGTAGAGGACACTGGAGGGACGCTGAGTGAAGAACGGTGGGGGGCAATCAGGAGTGTGGGTTCCCGGTGTAGGTAGCTGACTTTCGGCTACCCACGGGCTGTAGGTAGCGGACTTTCAGCTACCCACGGCGCTGTAGTAGCGGTAAGTGCACTACCCACCGGTGCCCCGAAGGGGAACATACCTTGCCGGATGGCAGAGGACGACAACTACGATGACTTGAATCCCTTCCTTTGAAAACCCAAGATGTCACGTTATTTGGATCCTTTGATTTCCTCACAATGTTCTTTTCTCCAAATTTTCTTCGAGCATTTTCTCGCTGTCGTTCTCAGGATCGTGAGACAGGTCTCAGTTTGTCCCATCATGCATGCGTTGCAATCGCAAAGTGGGTGGAGGACTCAGATTACATAAGTCAGCTTTTGTGGGCCATTGTTCCCCCTGGTGTGTACAAAGGCCCACATCACAGGTAGGCACGTACCTTACCTAGGTACCTTACTGACGAGCAGGGACATCTCCTTCAGGGTCCGGTACCAACTGACGATTTGACCGCTGGAATCGGCAGTTGGTGACTGCAAGAAGACCAGCACCCTTCCTTCCCAGGTGGCCGTAAAGCACACGAGCAAGCTCCAGACGTGACTTTCCCTCGAAGCACCTGCGGTTCCTTATTCCACCTAGGTAGGTAGGCACTTTTCCTTAAACCAAACCAACGCACTGCCCACCAACACAACGACAGTCGTGGTGTTCTCAACAACCATTCATTCCCGCTCTCCCAACCACGCCGAGTTCGTCTCATTCCCAGTAAACTCGCTTCCAAGCCCGACTTCTCCACCCGATTCACCTCCGGTTCAACCTACGCGCAGGAGCACCTGCGGGCACTCTCGAGGACCGCTGTCGGCATGCGCTACCTCCTACATTGCGGCCTGCGGTCCGACGGGCAGCGCCGCCATGCCAATTGGAGTGGCCCTCCATCTGTGAGTGGTTACGACCCCGGTCCCAAAGGCGGAAGTCTTCCTGGCATTTCAATAACCATTATGTCATGGCAGAACGATCCTCGATTTCCCTGACGACTACCGAAGCAACAAAAACACTTCCGATCATCAATGGGCATTTCGTGTCGCCGCCACCAGTGCGCCTCCGTCGGCGCCCACCCCTCGAACCCATAATACCTACAAGCCTCGACTTCAACCGGACAGCGGCCACGGCGGCTTGAGTTTCCCGCCAACCTCGTTCCAAGCTCTGCATCAAGCACATTGCCAACAAGTCTCATTCAGAGTCGCCAGTGTGTCTACTGGCCATCAGCCTAGCTCTGTCCGACAAGCGCCTCTCCTCGGCGTTTCTTCTTTCCATCCGCGAGCAGTTGCAGCCTCGATCTCTTTCAAGGCCTCTGCTGCCAAGATGTCCGGGCCCCGGTGTCCAAAGATACAAGAGAAAACAGACATCCCGAATACCACGCTGCATGGCATCCTGCCTTTGGAACGACCTACAACCCACACACCAACATCACTCAATGTCCATGTCGCTCGTCCCCAGCTCGTCTGCCGCCACGGACCCAAGGGCACGAAAGATGACGGAGGCAAAGTACATCCCCCGCCGAGGCATCCTCTCAGCTGGACACTGGCTCAACCTTCCAACCGCAGCACCCCAGACCGACCAGCACGTGGCACTCGACATGGGTTTCAAGCTGTACGTGCCGGCCACCTTGGCGGCTATGCCCAACACACAATCTTGGTGATTGAGAGGCGCGACATTGGGGTTGCCACTGGCAAGCGTTTAGAACTCCAACGCCGCCTCCGCCGGCAAGCTCGATTGCCCGCGACAATGCGACACTGATCAACAAGGGCCCCTTTCGAGTAGATATCCAAGAAGTACTCGGGGTGAACTGGACATCCTCAGCCAAGCTCGCCAGCCCGAGCCGCAGGTAAGTGTATTCGTTTTCCGTATTACCCCATCTCTCGTCGTCAGAATCAGTCTCAGCATCACTCCAACCATGCTTGGGATTCGTCCCGTCGTTTGTTTCTCGCATGCTCGATCGTAACTCCACTGACTAAGTCGACAGCAGCCCATGGAGCATGCCACTGCGACCCGAGCAAGGTGCCGAAGCTACGTTGTCAATGAAGCGAAGGTGCAAGACGGAGGACTTCCTTGATGCAGCCAACCATAGATCGTGGTTGCAATGAGAACACTGGTGGTATGGGAGCGGAAATCCCAAAGCTCCATGCCGAGTCGAGTAATACCGGCAAGACACGCATATCCAACAAACAAGCTGATGTCCGCCTGTGACCTTCCGAAACCTTGCTACGATTCAAGACGGCCACCCGCCAAGTGGGTTCCCGACAAAGGCACTGCATCTATACGTGGAGGAGTCCTACTGCAAGACCAACCATCTGGATGAAACTGCGTGCATCGGGTGATACTTTGGCACTTGCAATGGGAGGCGTGGTGAGGCCTGGGAGCTGAACTACAAGCTGTACTGCTGCAGACCCTCTGTGATGCCATGGAGTGCTCCGGAAAGCGGGAGGTTCCAGCCTGAGTCATGTTGCACCGCATTCTACATGGAACGCATCGCCTGCTACTGGAATGGTATTGAAGTACCTCGGAGTCCTACTGACTTCGCCGACCACAGGGGGTCGACAGACCACTATTGGACTGCCTCCAATGGCTACAAGAAATGGCGAACAATGGCACATCTCAGGTAAAGCCCTTCTGAATGGGCCGAGCTACCGGATCGTGACCAAAGCCAGTATCCTTCTTGAACGAGTGGCTCATTCCGTTCCCTCATCGTCGCTGGGAATTCCTCCCCCCATGTGAAGGCCATGGCCAGTCGGCTGCTGGGTACACTTACGTCACACAGCGACGGCCTCCGAAGCAATTAAAGGTCGCTTGGTGTCATGAGTCCAGATTCCAATCTTTTGGTCCATTGCTCGTCGGAGCTCAAACCTGAGGGATGCTGTGTTCAAAGGGCTAGATGGATTGCACCAGAACCATCATTTTCTGTGTGGAATGAACGAGAGCACGTTTCGGGGATGAAAGAGGTAGTTGGAAGTCATCAACTTGACTTTCATGATCTGCCCCAGCGTCAACGCTGGCGGTTCCTTCAGCCTTGCCGCCCTTGCGGTGTCCAGCACCGAGACTTTCTTCCAAGCTCATGCCGCTTGGTTGTGGTAGTGCCTTGAGAGTTTCCGGACCATCCAAGCTCATTGAACATCATCCCTGTATGCTGACCTCCTTGAACTGTTCACAGCCGCACCATAAGCAAACCTCGCAAGGCTCTTTCCTTCACCTTCCATATGCACCATACGCGATCATCAATAAGCCTCCAAATTCCGGCTCTCAACTTGCAAAGTATATGTATGTTGCCTTTCAGTCACTTCCCCCATGCCCTCTCACATCAATCATTTTCGAGGCTTGTGAGGGACTGTTCATCCTTCACCCCAAGACCTCAGACCGCCTCTCTTTGACGCCATCCGACCGACTGACGATCGAGCAATTGACCATGTCAGGAAGACCCCCAGTTGACCTTTCTTTGGTGCCCGGAAAGTCAGGCCACATGCCGGTCCGGGAGGTTGCGCGGTTGAAGTAGGCGAAGTCCAGATCTCGAGGCATCCAGAGAAGCAAGCGCCCATGCTGTTCCACGACGTCCGAAGCCCAACGGAAACCCCGGCCATGTTGGCTTTGCTCATCCAAAGCTTCCAATTCTCGCGCCAAACGACCAGCCATGCTTTTCTATCTCCTGGGGAATGAACAGTGCTCATTCCAATGAGACGCATATCCGAGGTCCATTCAAACAACGCCAGTGCGAAACTCCCCATACCGAGACATCGACACCAAGACACAGCGAACCACACACATGGAGAGCTCCCATTCGACGCCATCTTCGCCCCTATTCTGTTCGTCCACAGCACAGATCGTCCATGCGCCAACGTCAGCCGAGTTGCTGCCATCACCCGGTCTTCATGCTCTCAAGGCACACGTTCATGCATGACGATTTCCCTTTCTGCTGCCAGGGAACTACAATCACTTCAGGAAGTTCGGGAAGATGATTTTCTCTGTGGCCATGTTGGTTTTGATGGTGATATCAAGACCATATGTTGGAGCTAATCTGCGTATGGAGCCAGGCTTCGAGAATCACCATACTCATCTTGCTCAATGCGCACTATCATGCAGCGCCACGCCACCACGACCCTCTCTAATGCGGTCTTGAGGTATTTGCTGTGAGTTATGGTCAAAAACGCCTTCCACGTCTTTGAACCCATGGCCAATGCTTTCGGCCAGCAGAACTAGGGGACACACATTGGCAAGCTGCAAGCACTGTTTATCGTGCTCATCATGAACACCTTTTTTTCGAGTGAAGAACGTATCAAAGATCTCCATTGAGCTGACTCACAATTGATTCATCTTCTTGGCTCCCTCAGCTGCCATCTCTCTTGGTATCTGAAGCTTTGCGGCCGAAATCCGGACGGCGCTGACGGAAGTCTCTTTGTCTAGATGCATCTCCTGCGAAAGCGCCTCTGAAGAACTGCCGTCCTTCATCACGGAGGTCGTCATTCTGGCATTGCATTTGGACCTCGGTCGACTTGGATAGTCCTAAAGGGAGCTGATGTTTCAACGAACTTCGCCATTTCCAATCGGATTCTTCAGCCGACGAGGTCTCTTGCGCTTCAGCTTCAGAACATCTCCTACCGAATGTCTAGAGCATCTCAGCACCTCCCCAAGACGCAGTCCACTATATCCAATACCAACACCATCTTCACCGGTCTGATTTGAAACGGGGATGATCTTGCTATTGAAGCTGAAAGCATGCGCTTGGAAAGAGGCATCTTGAGCCTCTCCTCGTTATATCACTCAATGAGCTTCGACGCGCGACAATTTGATGACCTACGTCACTCCCAATACGATCATTTCGATGGTGCTGATACGAGCGGCAACACCCCGAACGCTGCGCTCAGGGCTTTTCTTTGGAAATTTTGTGACAGCACTCGGTGCGGCTCAGACAGTGGTCAAGAGAGGGAGCCTCTTCTCCGCCGCGAAGAATAGGCTTCGCTGGCGGTGGGTTATCCCACAGCGACTTAGTACTCAGCCGTTTTGATGCCGTCAGGAGCATACAGTTGCGGTGGATGAGCTTCATGCAGCAGGTGATTGGCGAGATCATGATTGTGAGGCACGGGATCAGCAATACCCAGACAGTCAGGGCTCGTTGCTAACCTGAAGCCTTTAAATAGCAGGCCGTGTTCACCAGCGTCTCCACAAGTGCAATCAGATTAGCAAACTATTCAACCTAAGTAGTTAAAGTAAGGCTATCTCCATCCCTCAAGTAGTTAATTTAACCCCCTCTAATTAAATTAACTAACTTAATATCTTATAATCTAGCTAATAGGAGGCTATAGATCAGTTAGGGCCCTATTTATTTAAGCATACCTAGCTACTAAAATATACTACTATTACTAACCTCTTAATTACTATATATTCTAATAAAGCTTTTTAGAATACCCTTATAATATTAGTTAGTAGCTAATCTTTCTTAAAATCTCTAGAGGAATAAAAGTAATTATAATAAATTAAATAGTATAAGTATTATTAGGATTAGATATTATTTATAAAAAATATTTAGTATCTTATTTTATTCTTATTATTTATATATATTATTACTTTTTTTATCCTTAAACTAAAGATATTTATTACTACTACTACTTTATTATTAACTATTAATATATATACTATTTTAAGCGCTTTATACTTCTAAATCTCTTTATAAATTATAAATACTCTTATTACTACTATCCCTCTAAATCTTATAATTAATAACTTTATATAGATTGTTATAAATAATAAGAGGTATATACTTAAAGTATAACTATTATAAAAGTAAGAATAAGGTTAATCTAATTAGATTTAAGATTATAGTGCTTTCCTTATTAAGGTTATTTAGAGCTATATTAGGAGGTCTTTTTAGAGTTATAATTAATATAACTTAAAAAGTAGCTTAAAAGTCTTTAGTATTACTATTATATCTACCCTTATAGAGCACTTACTTTAGTATAGTTATTCTAGCTTTCTCTCTATAATAATTATACTCTAATAATACTAAAATACCTATAATATATATAAGATCTCTCCCTATTTAGATAAAAACTCTAATAGTACTACTCCTCTATTATTAATATATATATTAACCTCTCTATTACTAAAGAAGCTCTAGCTTAGTAATTTAAATATCTTAAAAGCTAAAGTAATAACTCTATATAATCTCTATATAGCTACTATTATCTCTATTAATCTCCTTTTCTCTTACTTTAAGAACGCTTACTTCTAGTAAGTACTATAATACTATAGTATAAAGATTACTAATAAGATATTATAAGGGTATATATCTATTTATAACTATTTAGATAATATCTATTAGTATAGAGAGGGGTTATTAATAATAGAACTTCACTTAGTAGCTTTAAAAATCTATTTATTATTTAATCTATAGTTATCTCTAAATATTTACACCTTTATAGCTATTACTTATTATTTTATTAATAAATATAAAACTTTATAATCCTACTTTCTAGCCTTCTATTAATATTATAATAATTATAGTAGTATTACTCTCTTAGAGACCCTTATTAATATTATTAACTAATACTAAATTTAAGATTAAATTAGGGTAGTAGTCTCTAATAATACTATAACTAATAATAGCTATCTCTAAGCCTTCTACTAGAACCTTAACCTAGAGATAATAGAGATAGATATAAAAGCTTAATATATATAATACTATAGCTATATTCTTAATCTTATAGCTTAAATATTCCTTTTTAGTACTAATAAGAGGACTTTTAAAGCTAAGTTAGATTACTATTAATTAATAGACTAATATAAAGAGGATCTTAAGCTTTAGTAGAAGATTAGCCTTATTAGCTAGCTTTATAATATTATTAAGTTTATCTAGTTATTACTATAATACTATAAATAGTACTAAAAAGCTTTAGTAGATATTAATAGAGACTCTAAGGACTTTTAAATCTTCTTAAAGTTATACTAAGAGGCCTTTCTTATCCTAAATAATAATACCTAATAGAATAATATATATTTTATAATCTAAAGAGCTATAGAGAAGAAGATAGAGATCTAAAGCTTTATATTATTAAGTAATAATAATAAGGATATTAAATAATATATCTTAGAAGTAAACCTTCTCTCCCTAGATAACTAAAAGGTACTAGCTAAAATAAGTATAATTTTAAAGCCTTTCTACTATTAAATAAAGAGATATAAGGGATAAAGTATTAGTAATAGTTATAGTTAACTTTAAGAAGTTATAATAGATACTAAATATCTTCTTTCTTATCTACTAAACTAAAAAATATATTATAAAGCTATAATCTCTCTATTTACTAATAATAATCTTAAGGATTACTTATAATAGTTATAGTTATATTTAAGCTAAGGTTATTACTACTAATTTTATATATAAGCCCTCCCTATTTATATTTATAAAGACTAGATATTACTAGCCTTATAATTAGCCTTATAATTTAATTCACTTAATAAGAGATAATAAGTCTTCCTCTATAATAGTATTAAATAAGCTTAGTAGAAGTTATAAAAGTACTATAAGTTAATAAGAGACTTACTACTCTTTTCTATAATAATTATTTTATATCTATTATTTAGTATATTATATTTATATAATACTTAGTAAAAAGATCACTAGAAAGAGTAAGTTAATAATACTCTAAGTAGCTTTATAAACTACTTTAATAAGTAGTATCATAAAGAACAGCTAGAGGATATACTAACTAGGTTAAAAGTAATACTAGTATAATATCCTATTAATCTTAAGACTTAGAGCAATAATAATATTTACTTTTAGTAATAAGTTAATAGCTAATACTACTAAACGCTACCTTAGGTTGATAAGCTTAATATCTTCCTCTAGAAGCCCTTAGAAGCTATTAATAACCCTATTATATAATAGCTATAGTAGTTAGAAATATTCCTAGCGCTCTATTAACTTACTATTAATATCTTCGCTATACTAGTAATATCTACTAACTATAAAAAAGCTTTTAGCTAAGCTAAGTTAACCTTTACTTCGTAGAGGCTTATAATAAGCCTTAATACTATAGAGAGTCTCTAACTAATAAAGAACTAGCTAAAGAAGGAAGTTATACTACTTAGTAATAACTTTAAGTTATTAGGATTATTATAAATTTTTTTATATAGCTATAATATATTTTTATATAGCAATTAATTTATTTTAATTGCAATTAGTCTAATTAATCAAAAACACTAAAAAAAATAGCTAATTCAATAAGTCAGGGGGTCAAAATTGACTTGATTGCACTTGCAGAGACGCTAGTATTCACGCAGGGTTACTAGCGTGTTGCAACTCATATGTGTGATATTAGCAGTTCCAATTCAGCTTTTAGGGTACCACATTAGTGTCGCCCAGGACGAAACGAGTCGAAATGCAGCCACATGGCCAGACGCGTCTCGGAGAACTTCTTTTTCTCGGTACTGGCACCGGCGTTGCGCCCTGTCTCTCAACCACCAAAGACTCAAAGGACCATGAGAGTTTCCAGAAGACCACCGTAGTCCACGAAGTGGACCTCATCAAGAATCATTCGTCTATGGCAACCATATTGCCATGATCCTACTGGAGGAGGAGGAGTTTAGTTAGGCGAAACGTTACGTAGCAACGAGGTCTCTCCCCAACCAACATCCAATCGCATAGCTCAAATACGGCGAGACCTTCAACGCGAGCACGTTTCTAACGGTATAGCATAAGATAAGGACAGGCGCGCGCTCTGCGCGAGGGTGTCCGGAGGCTAACTTGAGGGTGGGTGAGACGATTTAGGGTCGAGGCGCGAAGATGATTTTCAGCCGAAGACCTGGCCGCAAAGTTGGACGAGATGCTTGCGGCCCAACAGTATCAATTGCGTCTTATTCTTAAGATATTGAAAAGCTGCAAACGCTGATTCAGCATCAATCTCCAAACTTTCTACACGGCACCGCCAACAAATGGTCTACTGGGTTCTCGCCCAATGACTCGCCCTGAATCCGAGCGGCATGACAGTCCTTGGGCTGCTTCTCGCAGAACTCTTTGCAAGCACTCATAACGGCTTGCGATTGGGAATGTCGAAACGTAGTTGCCGTGGGCTCCGACTCGTTGATCGGACTCGTGGCTGGGCTGACCGACTCAGCCGAAAGGATCAGCTCTTCATCCTAGCGGTTTGTCATTTCTTTAAAGCGGTCACGTCATGGCGGTTGTCAGATGCCGCAATTCAATGGTAAGTCAGGCGCTTTGAGTAGTACCTGTAGGTAATTTCCATTGCATACTCCGACGATAATGCCTTGGAACTGACGATGATGACCCTGTTCCTATTGAAGGACGAGGCGGCCTGACGCCCGCATCGTGGCACCGCATCCGAAAGAGATGAATATTCGACCGGTGATGGACTGATATACATGCACAGGGAGCATTTATCTTTCTAGCGCATACGATGTCCAACGCAAAGCCTCTCCGCGGGTTACCTGGCCGATTGAAGCGATATATTCCGGTTTGTTTTGCCTGGACGAAGCTGGCTCAAAATGCCCGACATTGGGACGGGTGGGCCGATGATTGCCAATGTGACGAAGAACCCTCGCCGTGGTGCATGTGGAAGCATTGCACTTCTACTGACAACCGCATTTGTTCGTGATATTCACGTTGTCGTTGACGACAAACGCTTTCTTAGTTTCAGGTAGAACAACCCCCATTTCTTCGACCGTACACTGGATTGATATGTTGAAATCGGCCTTCGGCATCCTGCTGGCTACGCAAGGCACCATGACGGCTACCCTCGCGGACTTGCGGCTGGCGGAACATCACTCCGGACGGCTGCGAGACGCACTGGTCGCTCATGGAGGACTCAGGTTCTATTACGCTTGTGCCATGGACGTTTTTACTGATTTGAAAAACGCTGGAATACTTAGCAAAGATCACTCGACAGACAACGTATTCGATCGTCAACCTCATAGGAAGCTTCTCCCATCCGCTTACTTCGGGGAGTTTAACTGCTAATACCAAGCACGCACTGATTTGAAGCAAATATCAGCAGCCGGACGCGCAGAGCGTCGTGGAGCCAGATATGGAGCCAAGCAAGATTATGTGCACTTTCATTTACATCACGGTCGTTGTGGCTACTTTATTTCGTTCCATATTCAACCCAGCTCACCATCGTTACTTGCAAACGGAGCCCCAACTCGTTTGGCGCTATTTGTCTCATTCAATGTGTGCAAACAACCGGGGAGACGGGTTGACAGCAGCTGCAACGGAGACCTCGGAGGCAACGGCCAACTGTGTCAATAAATCGTCGATGGCCTCAAAGAACAATGACTCAATTCCACTTCCTCGTCATTCGCTCGGGATTTCATTGAAGCGGACGGATAGACTCACGTTCTCGAATGGAGAACGAAAAGCCGTCAAAATGTATTGCTAGCATGAGGAAACTTTTGTTGCGGTCCCTGACGTGTTTCTCTGTGTTCATACACCGAGCTATTAGATGCCTTGTCACATTTACTGTTTGTGAACAACGCGAAAGAGATGTGGGCTTGGGTTCAAGCTCAGTTGCACTGAGAACAAGCGATTATGATCTGAGGAGAGAAAACAGGTCACAATCTTTCCATTGTTGCTCCTGGCTCATCGTGACATTCACAGCGGGGCCAAAACGCAGATTTACTGCCGAGAGCGCATCCAACTCCGTGGGATTAGATGTATGATTAAGCGATCAACTTTCATTCTTCGTTGGAGATCTCTTACTACTTCTTCCGATATAATTCTACGAGTTCCGCCAGACAGTTGATGTCTCCAAATGACCGAGCCAGGCCGCCTGCGCAATGTACTTACGAGGGCAAGGGGAGAACGGCACATCCCACCCCACAACACACCGATACTCTTGTGCACCGGACGACAGAAATGTTGATTTAAAAGGGAACTTCGTCGAAGACCAGGCTCACTGGCTTCACAACGCCGGTAGGAAGGTGATTAAACTTTCAGGAGAACGCATGATTCTTCGTGGCCGATAGAAAAGAAACAAAAATAAGAAGACTGCTGATACGTTCCGACAGAGGGAGTTTTTGATTCCCTTTGCCAAGCATGTTCCGTCCCCTTGTGAGTTTCTATTTTGAAGACACCGTACTCAGCATGATGTGACGAAGTTCGAGTCGACCACACTGTGTGTCGCTGTAGCCAAACATCCATCAACCGGTGGCCCTGTCAATACACAATATTCATGTGAAGAGAAAACGTTCACACCCGCAAGATTGCAACCGTCTCGAAGCTTCTGGAAGTCATCTCCATGTTGATCTGGGAATGCAAAAAGTATGCAGATATCAGAGAATATTCTCAGACTCAGGCACTCGTAAGTGGGTGCAGGGATCGGCTGAATGAGGTGCCACGTCGCGCAATCCGATCATCGCCAAACAGCAGCACAGTGACTGTTTTCATATCGAAAAGAAAGTTTATGTAATCATCTACGATGAGCCACATGCTACCTATTCTGCAGATACGCCAGTACACATTTCAAGCATATAAAGCAAATAGCCTACTGGGTGTTCATCTAATTGACATGCTACTATCTCAGCAATAATCTACGAGGGCGGTGGCAGCACCGCGGGCAACGATCTCGGACAATTACTTGCACAAATTACCCAAAGAAAAACAGCGTCTAGACCGTGAGGCATCGTATCCACCAAGTATCCCACGTCAGCAGCAACCCTGTTGCCGATGAAGATCCTCATGTGGGATGCGCACGAGACAAACGGGCTTGGACACGATGCGATAGCATCAAAGTCTTGGTCGCGCCGCCAGGTTATACCCCACGATATCTTCACGGAACGCTTGTGCAGTGTATGCCACGGGTATAATGTTTTTAGTAAGCAGAATTATTCACGCGCTTCAGCTTTGATGCCAGCCATTGCATGTCCAGCATTTACAGCTGAAATATTAATCCAAGATTGGTGTTTCAAGTGCGACTCGTCTCTGGTATGGCCTTCCTGTAAACGCCCTGCAGAATGCAGAATCAAAACGTCTTCAGCCATTGGCGATTGTAGACGGACAGCTCGGCACTCTCAAAATCTCACCGCATTTGCCAAGCACGAACTAATTCCAAATCCTCTGACGCACCATAAGTCGCCATTTATAATCACTTTTGTCTTCTCTTCCAACATCGAGCGAATTCTCGGGCTCTCCTTTACCAAACACTCACTAAAAGCGACCAGAGCTGTTGGTGCCGGTCTTCCTCTCCGCCCAACCGCTAAGCCAGTATCCGTTTCCGGCTCGACAAGGTCCAATTTCTTACTTTCTTGGCTTCAAGGCGCTTCGGAAGTCTACTTCGGCCATTCTTGTTGCTCGTCCATCTCTCTGCGACCTATTCACGTCGAGGATGCCGGTCATTCCCATCATTCGCGGCAAGAAGGCCTGCCTGACTGTTATGACGGTTTGTACTAACTTCTCCTCCTTTATATTTTTCTTAGCACGTACTGTTAGTGCGTCATACTAACCTACACTAATTATACTAATACTACCTATTTTCTTCTTTTTCTTTAGCTATAGCTGAAGATGAGGAAATAGCTAGTACTAAGCTTCTAGCTATATTAGTGATGTAGTTCTAGCTTATCCTACTACTTATAGGGCTATAGCTACTAAATACTGCTACTTTTATAAACTTAAGCCCTTTTTAATAACTTCTTAGAGAGGTTTTATTATTTAAAACTAAGAGAAAATAGGCTATATAGAACTTATTACTAGATGTCTTTAGAAGTATACTACTACTATTAGACTACTAGAAAGTAATATGTAATATGTTTATATAGGGATTAATAATAAACTAGAGCTAAACCCCTACTATATAGAGGTTAAGTAAAATTATTTACTTTTAGGATATATTTAATTATATTAGAATAGCTTTTATTAATAGCTTCTAAGTATATTTTATAATACTAAGAGTAGAGGAATAATATTATAAAGTAACTAAATACTTTAAGAAGATCTTTATAATAGCTTTTTATTATAACTTCTATAGATAATAACTAGAATTTACTAGCCTTACTAATAACCTTACTATTAGAAATATTAAAATTAGAGGAAACTTAATTAACCTCTAGCTAAGAGTAGTTTAGTATACTAATTATAGAAATAGTAAATAGAGTATTTAAAGCTTAATAGTAACTTATAGTATATAGCTTAGTTAAAGCTAGGCTATAGCTTAAAATAGAGTTTAATAGCTTAAGAACGTTAAACCTATAGATAATAGATTTTTTATTAGAATCCTAAAGGATACTAAATCTAGAAATATATATTTATTAATAGTTTATAAAAAGATTAAGGTATATTATAAACTATAAAGTAGTAATATTATAAAGATAACTAGGATTTAGATTAGTTTTATATTTACTTTAAACTCTAATAGAGCTTAATAGAGGATACTTAGTAGTAGTTTTAAGCTACTTAAACTACTTAATATAAGTGCTATTAAATAACTTAAGATATAGATTATATATATAGTTTATAACGTTCTAATTATAACCTCTAACTTTAGAGGAGAACTTATTAATATAAAGCTAATCCTCACTAATAAGGTCCTCTAATAGTTAAAACTTAAGCTTATAAAGTGTATAGTAGCTACTTATATTAATAGATAAGCCTTATAAACCTAGATTATTACTTTTAAAAAGATACCTCTAGTTAAATATTTTACTCTATAAGATAGTAACTATACTATTAAGCTTAAATTAAAAATAAATATTAACTAATACCTAAAGTGCTTTAACTAGTATAGGTTTAGACTATACTAAAAGAACTAATATTATTATAACTATAGTTCTAAAAGAGCGTATAAAGACTATTAACTTTTAACTTAATGCGCTAATTATAAAGGGGATTATAAGAGTATTAATAATAAGTGCTTACTAAAGCTAAAGAGAGACTATAGTAAAATTATATATTTTACTAAAGTTTAGAGGAAGAATATTATCTAGAAAAATATAAAAGCTAAGAAAATTATAGAGGAAAATAACGCTATAAGACCCCCTATAAGATAAATGTAATATATATTACTAACTAAGATATAAAGCTATAACTATTTTTTACTACTAGTTAAAGAAGTAGAGTTTAATATCTTTAAAGCTCTAAAAGAAGATTGCTCTAAAAGTAATACTACCTCTACTCCTATAGAGCTTAGAACCTTAATTACCTCCTCACTAAATAAATAGAGGATTTATAGTTTTTTAAGTAAATGTTACTAAACGTTTAGATATATATAGCCTCACGCTATTATATAAGTATAAAGCTTATACTAACCTAATATTTATATAAGAGCTTTAGGTCTCTATATATACTAACCTTAATAAAGGACTAAATAAAACTTATATAATTACTAGATATTTGCTATATAGCTTGAAACTCACTTAGATATATTATAATGATTATCTATAAGTTCTTATATATATTAAAGATTCACACTAATATTTTAGCGTAACTTAAATCACACCTTAGCTATATTAGGATATAATAGGACTTACTATTAATAATATTCTTTACTTTAATATCTATAGAGATAGTAATAAACTATACGTTTTAACTACGCTTAAGTAATAGACCTTATTAGCTAAGTTATTTATAGTAAGAGACTTTAACGCTATATATCTAGCGTAGTAACTAAGTGTTAGACTAAATATAAGAGTATTATAGTTCTAATATTAAGTTAAATAATATAACCTTATAGTTATAAATAACCCTAAAAAGTAAATATATAACACTAGAAATATTCTTAACTTTATTATAATAAACCTATTATTAATTAAAATATAAATATTAAGCTATTAGTATATAGGCTTAAACTATTATATATTTATCTTAGTAATTTCTAATACGCTAAATCTTAGTATTAAACTATAAGTAGCTAATATACCTAAATACTACTTACCTAGAGATTATATTATATATTTTATAGAAGAGATTAAAGACCTCTTATAAGTTTTTAATTTATCCCTAGAAACTAAAGATAATCTTAATAAGCTTATAAGAGATATTCTTATAATTTTCTATACTATATTAGTAGTAGCTAGAAAGAAAAGAAACTTAAGGAATACCTCTATCTATTAGTAGAATAATAAATACTATAACCTTTAGAAGGATTATTATATATTAAGAAGAAAGGATAAGTACTTAGAGGAAACTAAAGAACTTTAAAAGCTATTTTATAAAGCTATTTATAAGGCTAAAATTATATAATAAGCTAAAGTAATAGAAGGTATTAAGAATAATAAAGACCTCTTTAAAATTATAAATTAAGTAAAATATAAAACCTAATTTAAATCTCTTCTTCTATAAAATAAGGAAAACTATATCTATATACCTACTAAGAAAGTATATTTCTTATAGAGTAAACTCCTTAAGTAAACTACTAAGTATATTAAGGTTAACTTTAGTATATTAGTAATACTATAGTAGGTTATTCCTTAAGATAATATTATCCTATAAGAAGAGGTTTAATCTACTATATTTAAAGTAGGTAATATTATACTAAGAGTTAATAGAATTATAATAGTAATACTTTAAGTAGTATAGCTATACTTATAATATATTATTACTATATTTTATTAGTAGTATATAGAGATTAAGTATTACCCTAAAATCTTCTATAATACTAAAATAGTAATAATACTAAAAGTTAGTAGAGATACTAATACCTTAAAAGGCTAACGCTTAATTTTACTACTATTAATAATTAGTAAGGGTTTTAAGAGACTTTAAATAAGAAGAATAGCTAATATTATAGTTTAGTATAAGGTTTTATACCTATAAGTTATAAGAGTATTACTAAAGAGATCTAAAATAGATATAGTTAGCTTATTTATATATAATATTAAAGTAGTAATAAATAGATGACTTATATATACCTTAATTACTATAGATATTTAGGGCGCCTTTAATTCTATAGTTTATACCTATCTCTACTTATATATAAAGGAATAAAGCTAGCTATTAAACCTAATTAGATAGATTAAGTCTTTTATAACTTAAAAATAAGCTAAGGTATACTTTAAGGGCTATATTATAGAGATAGAGCTACTTAAGTATAAGCTACTATAAGGCTTACTTACCTCTCTTATTCTCTACCTTATCTATATATCTTTAATCTATAAAATTAAGCTTTAGAAATATAGATTTAGTTATATAGATAACTATAGAATCCTCTATATAGGGAAAACCTTAGAAGAAAGCTATAACACTATATAAGAACTTCTAAACTAAACTATAGCTTTTAGAGAGTAGCATAATATATATTTTAACCTTATTAAAATAGAGGTATAATACTTCTCCTAATAAAGAGAAGACTATAAACTTATAATCACCTATAAGGAGTATATAGTTACCCTAAAGCTTACTATAAGATAGCTTAAGGTCTAGCTAAATAGTAAATTAGGCTTTAAGTATTATATTAAAGAAAAAGTAAATATAGCATAAACTACTACTAACTATATTAAGAGCTAAAATAAGGTTTATATTAGTATACTACTTTATACTATAAGAAAGGTAATATATATAGTAGCTATCCCTAAAGCTCTATTTAGCTTAAAGATATAATACTTTAGACTAAATAAACCTATAGTAAAATAGAAGAATAAGATATAGCTTAGAGTATAATATAGCTTATAAGACTAAATATATAAACTTTAAATAATACTTAATACTACTATAAGGGGATATATACTAGCTTAGAAAACTATATTAATTCTTATACTTATATAAGAATCTAGCATATTACTAATAGAATACCTCTTTAATTTAGCTTAATAGAGATACTTTCTAAGACTTAGAACTCTAAATAAGAACTACTTATTAGTTACTTAAGTAGTTAGCTATAAACTATAGAGAAATAGAGGTAATACTATATAACCTACTAACTTTATAAACCTCCTATTAGAAATTATTAAGTTTCTTAGACTAATTTTCTACCTATAAGTATATAGTAATAAACCTCACCTACTAAAACTAAATAAGGAAGAAGCTACTATAAAGTATTAAGAGTAGCTAGAAACGCTTAATAATAACTAGTTAGTTATCTATATAGATAGATTATAACTATAACTTATATAAATAAAATATAGCTATACTATATTTTATAGAGGTGAGGTTATCTATATAGGCTGCTATTTACTACTAAATATAGAGGTATATAACGCTAAAGTAGAAGCTATTAGAGCTAGATTATAGGTTACTATATAGCTAAACCTAATAGATAGCATTATAGTATACTTTAATAATAAGATAGTAATATATTACTTTAGAGAGGCTCCTACTACTTCTTTATAAGAAGCTATACTTAACTTTAGAGAGATTATAGTAATAGTATTAGTATTAATTAGAGTCTAATAGGTCTTAAGTTATAAAGATATTAAAGGAAATAAGCTAGTAGATAAATTTACTAAGAAAGGTATAAAATATTAATAAATAGATCTTCTTATATATATAGCTACTTTTAGCTATATAAAGAGACTTACTAAGAGATTAAGAGCTTATACTTTTAATATCTAATAGGCTATAAATAGCTTAGCTAGTTATAATAGACTAAAGTTATATACTAATTTAAAACTAACTCTTAAAATATAAATACTATACTAATAGGACCTATATTATCTTATAGTAGTTAGAAGTAGCTATAAGGACTTTATTATTTACTATAAATATTTCTAATATAAAAATATAAAGCTTTATTATACTTATAGTAAATATAAGATATTAGTATATTTACTTTTTTATAGAAAGAATTAATATAAGGTATCTTAGTTTAGCTAATATAAATTTATCTAGAAATAACTTAGTAAAGACTAAAAGAAGTTTATTAAAAATACCTAACTACTATAGTAATAAAATTATATATTATATAATATAGCTACTTTACTTAAACTTCTTAATACTTCTAACCTCTATATAAAGCTTAAGCTAGCTAAGTATAACTAGATTTATTAGTTACTATATAAACTTATTTCTCTTTACTTTAAAAATATAGTTAATATAGAAGCTTATTCTCTTTGCTTTAAGAGATAGAAGCCCTAATATAAAAAGCTAATTATAATCTAGATTTATATATTATATTATATTATTAGTACTACTTTTATTAGCTTATTTAAAACTATTAGTATTAATCTTATATATTTCCCCTCGCTTTAATAAGCTAGAGTAAGTAGAGAATATATATATTAATACTAAATATTTCTTCCCTATATATTATATATAGTATAAGAAAGTATCCCCTATTTACTTTATATAATATATAAAGTATTAAGACTATTACCTCTAGAGCGTTTAATATACTATAGCTTAAAAATAACTAATATATTAATATCTTATAGATCTACTATTAGAGTACGCTATATAATATAAGGATAGGATAAGTTAGGATAGTAGGACTTTACTTTACTTTACTTTTTAAATCTCTTTTATTTATTCTACTCTAATCTATATATATACTTAGAATAGATAGATACTAGAGCGTCTTTTACTCAGTTCTAAAGCACCACAGACGTTAAATAAATACACACACACACACACACACATAACGGTTTGTACTATAGGCCTAGAGATAATGGGATCTCTAGAGCATTTATAAGAAGGAACATTATGGCATCTCTCGGATCAATCCAGAAGTCCATCGAGCGATGAGACCGGTCTTTGACACAGACTTAGAAACATAAATCTCCCCGACTCCTAGATAAAGAGCCTTTTGGTTATGACAGGAAACCAAGCGGAACACCTTTTCCCTTGGAGCCAGCAACATCGCCGTCCTGGTTCTTAAGGGCCTGAGTAATTTGCAGCCTTTGCATGAACGGCAACAATATATCCTCGTGGTATTCTGTTCACTTTACCACGCCTTTCTTCCTCTTCATTCTCCACATATACCCTCAGTACAGCGCATCAGTACGCCTGGGCCCGCTCGACATTCCGCAGCTATCGAACACTCCGCGACAAACTATTTACTAGAACCCAGCTTGTCAGAATTGTGTGAAAAGCACTTCAATATTGAGATTTGAGCGTTTCCGTCGATCTCGTCAGTTCATGCCGGGTACACTCTTCCAGACTTTGAAGTAGTTTGCAGCCATTTATCGAGTTTGAGAGCAGGCTCGTCAGAGCTCAGTATCTCTGAGTACTAGTATAAAGCTGAAGGTATTGCTACTGGGTCCTCAGCCTCAGCAAGCTTGCAAATTGCAGGGAAGGGGTCCAGCCTGGAAGCATAAGACAAAGAAAGCAGCACTTGTTCCGTCGATACAAAAGAGTCCTTCGCCATATTCTTGCATCCCGAAGTGGAAATTAGAGTAGCTGCTCGGAATCAACCTCTCAAGACTTCATTATCAAATCAAATCAATCCCAACTTAGCTATTGCAGCTGAATATGTAAACCACAGACCTTATGCGGCGCGCACTCGATGTGCATGATAGCACCCTCTCTTTATCTCCTCAATCTGTTCAGCGCACATCCACCTTAAGATTCATGCAGCATAATTGAACAAGCGACACTCACGAGAAGGATAACATGCCCTAAGGTGATGTGTGCCCAAGAAGTCTGGACTTTCTGTTGATCTTGACACATTGGTCTGCTTCTAATGCACTAGGGGAGCTTTCCTTTTTTGTTCTTTTTGTTTTCTTTTTGAAACTGGAGTAGAGTAAAATTGACATCCTGAACACTATGCGGCATTCTATTGGAAAGAGACTTGCTTGAATTTTGAAACCCGTGTGTCCGGATTCGGAATATTGGAAATTGCGTTGCCATAGATAGAAACATACTCAGGTCAAAGGCAGCATGCGTCCAAGTTGATATCAGATCTGCAAAAAGAACTAGGCTTTCATCATTTCGGTGTCATTGCCACCCAACAGCCATGAATTTTGATTTCGAGGAAAGCTCAGAAACAGTTCAGGCGACTTCATAAGAAACAGCAAGGGCCTTAAATCCGAAAGCCTACAGGCTTCTGCGAAATCCCCACTTACAGAAGACTTATCACCTGTACAGAAGATATATTATATCTCTCTTCTTTCTTCCCTTTCTTCCCTTTCTTCCCCTCTAACTTTTTCTTCGCAGTTTGCCGCCTGGAGGCGCATCTTGTTAACTCCCGTATGACTCTCACGGGGAAATATTTGAGGGCCAGGATAGCCTGGGTCACAGAGAAAACTCTATAGCCACCTATGGGGGTATATGAAGAGAGGGCGAATGACCAGGGGGCAGGCATCTCCGCTTTCGAGGCGGCGATGGATGGTGTCGACGTAGTATGGTGACGACCTCTTGATGTTGACGGAGTAATGGGTTGTGGTAGCGTGAAGAAGATATGTTGTACTTGCGCGGAAGAGACGCAACGATGAGAAGGCTAAGAACACCAGACAATGCAGAAAGCAGGGACAGTAACGCAAGAATCAGAGACGGGATAAGTGGGCTTTAGAAGTCGGCACTGTGATTGATCCGCAGATTGTGCCTCCGTGGCCCGTCTGTCCCTCACAATCCGTCAATTTGGGAAAGATTTATTTGCGCTTTTGTTTGGCGAGCTTTCCAAGCGTATATGGTTTGCCTCTTGTCTGGGTTTCATAAGTTATCTAAGCAGATTCTGATTTGCGGCTTTGATTGTTGCATTTGACATCCACATACGGTCGATGTGTTGTTGTTATCAGCCAATCGATGAAGCGAAAATGTGGGCAGATGTCGTCCACAAAGGCTGGCACATTGTAATCATAACAAAGAAGCGCTTCTATCTACAGTGCAAGGCGTCTCGATCCAGATTTTCTAGATTCTCATAAGCCATGTCCTATTTTCGAGACTGAGTTTTGTGGTATGTTCAAATTCCCAAGCTGGCCTCATACCAAAGGGGGGTCAAATCGTTTCGAAACAAGATGCGTCCAAGACGGATGCTTGTGATATTCATGGTTCAAAATGAGATCAATGCAGTGGCATACGGATACATTATTCTTTCCAGTTAGTGAGCAAGCTAATGCAAGCCTGGCGTGAAGCGGAGCTTGTGACGGCATCCCAAAGGTGGAAACAGCAGCAGCCAACCTCGGCTCTGACAAAGAAACCTTTCGCATTATGTTTCTCGCATCCTGCCTCTGTATCTCAGGGATGGTTACATGTTAACGATGACAGAGTTACCTGTCGTTGAAACTGGGCTGAGGCATCCTTCGGTAGCAGCATCGTGTCAATGAAAGGCTCGGACGTCTATTTGGCTGGGTGGCGAGGCCGTGATTGACCTTGATACAGGCCCGGATTCCATGAACACCTTCTTTCGTAGTATCCGAACTTTGCACCGTTGCAGACAAAGCCTTGGCTACAGAATTCAAAGGGAAGTACTTTATCTAGCGATAGAGATTGCTTACAAGGGAGAGCTCAATGCAATCGAATGACAGCACTGAATTGTCTGAATGGCGTCGATCATCGTGATGGCTCTAGGGCACCATTGCACGCGAAGATCTCAAGGGCATCAATTACTCAATGCAGATAAGAGGGCGTTTTCCAGTGTACTTGCATTGATGTATGTGTTAAGCTCACTTTGAAAGCCATCACCTTCGCTTTCCTCGCGAAGAGCAGAAGCAGTTTCATTTTCTTCGACGAGTCTCGAGGGTCTCCGTCGCCTTTTATGCTGCCTTGAAGCCATTATTCAGATAGGACTTGGGTATGAACTTCCCTCTGTTGAAGAATCCTTCGCTCTTAAATGTGATCTGCTCTTCATCAGCGCTCACCGTAAGGCAAGTAAACTTATCAAGTTCAATCAATTAATCAATCAATTATGAAGCTATCGCCAGGCAATTAAGTCAAGTTTAATCTTCAAACTTGATTGATTGCCTTGACTCTTTTAACAAGGGCGGGGGGCTAGGGCCTAGGG
>JAKMWQ010000528.1:0-31130 GCA_025328335.1 Colletotrichum sp. SAR 10_65 | reverse complement strand
TACCCAAATCCCCTTCCCGAATCGCCTAAGCATACTATATTCATGTACCTTCGATTGGCGCCCCCACCCCCCCCCCTTTCCCGCCGGACGAATACCCGAACGCAAGCTTCTTCCACGAAGTTGCTATGAGGTTGCTGCAGATTTCTCGCTGGCTGATACAGGCATGCAGGTGTTACTGGCTGCGCAAGGCTTGGAAGGGAGGACACGGCCGCGACCGAGGCTGTTACGGTCAGGAGGTCCGCCAGGCAGGCCGAAAACAGACCTCGCAGACTCCTTTATAGATCTTACTTCGTGAACAACAAAGGTTGGCGCCCATTCATTAGGCATTAAGCATGACACAGCGTCCAAGCATGTCTGGCTTTAAGAATTCTGACCGGGCAGAGGTAGATTTCTTCGCTGGCGTACGGTCGATCGCTGCCTTTACCGAACCTCATTACCAGCTTTCCTGTTCGCGGGGCTGCCCAGGTCCACAGGGGAATCGGCACCAACAGCAGCCTCAGCAGGACCGGAAGTTTGCGACTCTTTTGCGTGGGAGCAACTGCGTCAGAAAGCCGGCGAGCAATTCCAGGCCTCATCAGCTCAATCCTCCACCAGAGGCATTCGCAGCGTCTTGCGTGTCTTTGCACAAGTTGCGCGCACCCGACTCGACCAGAGCCATCAATCATCGCTCTACCTTCTCGCCTCTTGGGCCTGCTCCTGTCGATTTTGTGGCCTGTACCAGCTCTATCAGTCTGCTCCCAATGCTGAACGACAACATCCCATCTGCAACTGGACCGACAGCTCTCCATTACACGACCCATGGCCGAGACCGATGGAACAACTCCCAAGTCGTGCTAGCCTGAGGCTTCCCACTTTCACAAACTAAGTTGCCGCCTACGCCACCATTCTCCAATCGCTCGCTGTGCTCTCCCCAAGCTCGGCATCGAGAACGACTTCACTGGTGTTGAGGAGGCCGACAACGATCACACCCTCACCGACGCCATCACGGCCGACGATGGTGAGCGACGTCCTTTCAGGGCCTTCCCCGACATCGGCCTTCACCGCATGTCCAGCCTCTGCCTTTGGTCCATCTGAAGCCCAACTCCCTCGCCGCCATAGGCAACGCCACCATCTTCCCCAACCCCCTTCCCAGGACACATCGTGGCCCACTCCCACGCCTCCGTCTTCCTCAAAGTAGAAACCTCAAACCTGACAGACTCGTACAAAGACCGCTTGTCCGCCTCCATCATCGCCAGCGCCGAGGCCCGCGGTACCCTCACGCCAACCACAAGCTCGGCCTATACACTCAGGTTCGCGTCTCCCTAGCTGTGCAGTCAAATTGATGGTTCTCGATATTTACTCCCGGTCTTGCTCACTCAACTTCACCCGCGTACCTCTGCCCTCCTTGCACCGATCCTCACATGCAACTGCTCGCCTCGGCTTGGCCTGCCAGCTTTGTCGCGCCAGCTTTGCCTCCCGCCTGGCTGGCAGCCTCGTCGCCAGCCGCTTTAAGCGAGGAAACACGATCTGCCCAGACGCCTTCGGCATGACTTGCTTCAGCATGATTTGATGAGGATACACTTAAAATTCCCCATAGGTAACCACGTAGGTATATATCTATAGAAACTATAGATATTAATAGGGACCTATTAGGTAAGTAAGTACTTATAAGGTATAAGTAATATAGATTATATAAGTAATAGATAGATAGATAGTATTTACTAGATAAATATAATACTATAAGTATAAATAAAATAGATATCTAAATAGATATTAATAGGTTTATAAGTATAATATTAAAATAAATACTAAAAAACTAATTTTAAATAATTAGATTTTCTTAAAAGTAATAACTAATTTTTAAGACTTTCTATAAAGTAATAACTAATATCTAACTATAAAAATAAGATTATTATAATTAATTATTATAAAATTAATTAATAGAAATTATCTCTATTAAAATTAGCTAAACCTTTTTAAATATTTCTCTAGTAAACTTTAATTATTCTTAACCTCTTAAATATTATTATCTTTAAATTATTTTTAGATTAACTTCTATATAACTAAATATATAGATAATAGTAATAAACTTAATAAAAGCTAAAAACTAAATTAAGAGATATTTTACTATAAAACTAGAGGAGATAATAGAGGTATAATAGTTAATCTCCTTACTTATATAAGAGAGAGATTACTAATATCTATAGTATTCTCTAAATCCTTAAAGCTTATAACTTTAATTAAATCCTCTTAAATAGTAAGAAAAGACTAAAGCGCTTTAATATCTATAAATAATATAAGTTCTATATATTTTAAAGTATATTAAAAAGTCCCTTAGTAATTAATTATAGTATCTCTTATACTATAATTATCTAGTAAGAATAGCTCTAACTAGCTAAAGTTTAACTATATAGACTAATACTACTTAATAATAAGAACTAAATAACTTTAGATTATAAAAAGGTTTAAGTTAAAATATAAATAGTAGTAAGTATACTAACTATAACTAAATATATATTTAAGTAATACTAAGGTTAGAAGGATATATAAGAAATCTTATACTATATAGTAGATACCTATAAAGATTAGTATCCTATTAAAGTAGCACTAAAAGCTAAAGTATAACTTAGTATAGCTTTTACCTAAAGAACTAATTAGTATATTATTATATAGCTTTTAGAAAGAGAGGAAAGCTTATATTCTCTAGAAAAAGTATTTAAAACTTCTTATAATCTAAAATAAAATTAAATAAGATCCTAAAGAGTAAGTATTAGCTCTATAATTAATATAAAAGGATTAGTATAAAAAGATATATAATTTACTTAAATATTTAGACTATAAAAAGCTTATATAGCTAGACTATAAATAGATTAAGAGGACTAATTATTAGGTTAAAAGTTATCTTATAGTATTTAAGTATAATAATATTATTTATAAATATTCTTAAAATAGTAGGTAATACTCTCCTAAATAATATAATTATAATATTAATCTAAGCTAATAAAGTAAAAGTTAGGGGAGTTACTTTCTCCTTTATATAAAGGTGAGAGTAGTAAGATAGTCCTATAAAGCTTAATATTATCCTATTATAACTAGAGGTATTTTTAAGCTTTATATAAGTAGCCTAAATACTAGCTAAGAGTAGCTATATCTAGTAGTAATTTTCAGCAGAAAGTTATTAGTTTACTGCTCTTTTATATATATCTAAATATTAAGTAATAACCTTTAATATACTTAAAGTTTAGCTGAAATCTACTCTATTTTAACTAACCTCTATAATAGTAAAAAAGAAGGGCTTAGTAATATTAAGTATTATAGTAAGCTAAGTCTACTTATTATCTAAAACTATAAACTTAGTATCTATAAGGTAAATCTTAAACTAATAAGTAATAGCTACCTTAAGCTTAATAGCGTATAAATATATTAGAGTTATTAAGTTTTATTAAGTCTTTATATTAAAGATTAATTACTATAGTTTTTATTTTAGGTTTATATTCCTCTATAAATTAAGAAATCTCTATAACTTTATTAAGCTATACTTTAAAGAGATTATTAGCTATTATATCTATAGATAGATTAGTATAAAAGATTATTATAAATTAATATAAGGAAAAAAAACCTTAATAATTATAGTTAAAATTAAAATCTTCTTAGTACTCTTAAGTTTAATATTAAGATCTTATAAAGCTTTTATAACTTATTTAATATTATCTAATAGTTCTACTACTTAAGTATTCCTACTTATAGGTAGTTTATTATCTTAAGTCTCTAAATTATTAGAGTTATTTTTAGAGTCTTTATTAAGATTACTCTCTACTAATTAATATACTGCTTAAGTTAGAAGTAAGTCTAAAATTAAAAGAGATTTATATAGCTCTCTAATAACTTAATTAAAGATATAAGTAAAGCAGTAAATATACTTAATTTTTAAGGTATATATATTAAATCTTAATATATACTCTTAGGTAAAAGTAGTAAGAGAAAAGTTATAAGCGTTATTAGTAGTTATATAGTTAAATTATAATAGTTTAGGGAGCTTTAGCCCTTAAATTATATTAATAATATAGTGAGTAATAATATTTAACTTATACTTCTCTTTAATACTAAGTATACTTAGTAGAAAAGTATACTAAATCTAATTTATATTAATAAAATAGCATATTATACTTAGGAGTGTAGCTTTCTAACTAAGTATAGTCTATATATTAATAGTAAGAGAGACTTTTAACTTTAGGATAACTTTAAAGAGTACTTAATCCTAAATTAAAATTACCTTAATATAAATAAAATTTAAAATAGTTAGAGGTAAGGGAAAGTAGAAAGAAGGATTTAGCTACTTAATAAAGACTTAAAATATAGGTTTTATAATACTATTAAAGGGAAGATAGCTCTTAATAATAAAATATAAAAAAGCTTTAAGAGTTCTTTTAGATTTAGATCTTTTAGAAATAATCTAAAATAAAAAAGGATTAATATAAAGGATTATTATAATTAATAATTATAAAATAAGTTATAACTAATATACTATATAATATCTATTATTTAACCTCTTATAGGAGTATAGAACCTATCTTTTTATACCTTCTTTATATATATTAAGGATAAATAATAATTCTTTATAGAAGATATATTTTACGTTTTAGGGGAAATATAATTAAGAGTTATAGAGTAGACCTTATATATAAAGACTAGCTTACTATTAATTAAAACTATAATATTAAAGAAGTTTTACTAAATATCTACCTTTTAATTATTAGAATTTTATATTTATTAGCTCCTTAAGAGTTAAGTATCTTAATCCTCTAATAACTATAATTTAAAAAGTAATATAATAATATATTATTTATACTACTTAGTCTAAGACTATTAGTTTTAGAAAGAGGGATTAGAATTATAAAGAATAACTATACTACTATAAATAAGTTTATAGCTAATAGGAGGTTAAAAGAATATAATATTATTATTATCCTATATAAAGCTACTAAAGCTTAAAAAAAGAGGAGATACTATAGCTATAAGAAATATAAAAAAAGAAGTTTAAAATAAGAAAGAGTAAGAATTTTAAAAGTATTATTATAAGATAATTATTATAAATAAGTATTATAAGGTTTTAAAACTTATAAAGAGAAATCCTATTAGCTTACTAAATATTAAGTAAGTAGAACTTAATATTTCCTTATTCTTATACTAATATTTATTTCTATTTATAATTTCTCTATATTATATTATTATACTACCTATATTATTATAAACTATTCTATCTACTCCTTAATCTTTAAAGAGGAGGAGTTAAGATATTAAGATTTCTAAAACTTTAAATACCTCTTCTTACTAAATATAGTTACTAAGTTTAGATAACTAATTATCTATCTAATTAAACTTTAAACTACTTCTACTTTTATTTATAATATAAGTAATAAAGAGGATTAATAATAGAAAGCTATTTAAACTAAAAGTATAAAAAGCTTTATAGTAAAAAGTATAAATCTAAGTTAATATAAAAAAGAAATATAAGTTTTATATTAGAAATAAGTTTTTTTATACTTAAACTAAATTATATAATAAATAATAATTATAGTATATATATTTTAAGAAATTTAAAAGTAGCAAAAAGTAATATAGCCTACTATTACTAAATAACTTTTTAGTTACTTTATATAAGAGGTTACACTTAGTATTAAGCTAGATATCTAATTTTAATTACTTATAATTAAGGTATTATAAGAAGTAATAGAATTATTCTTTATAATAATTCTAGAGAGTAAGTTTTAAGATTATATATAATAAAGTATACTAAGAATAAATAGATACTAATCTCTATACTATTTATACTAAATAGATAATATTATAGCAAAAAGATATTTACTTATTATAAGATCTTAGTAAGTAAATAAAGATATAAATAAAATATCTAATATAAAGTAGCTAATATTAAGATTACTATAATATAGATTATTATAATTTAGATTAATATAATTTAACTATTAATATTCCTTAATATAAAAAAAGTATTAATTTAATAAGCTTATCTACTTAAACTCTAAAATAATATAGAAATTTATAATATTTATATTAATCTAACCTTAGTAGAAGTATACTATTAAAGCTATAAAGTTAAAATTCTTAAAAACCTTAGAAAAACTATACTTATAAAGTAATATCTTAAGAACTAATAAGATAATTATAAAGGTCTTCCTATACTTCTAGATAATATTCTAAAAGATATATATATTCTCTATAGCTATAAGACTAATTTATTCCTATATCTTTACTAATCTAAAAAGTAAGATCTAATTATTTTACTTATTATTTAAGTATAAAGTAATAATATCTTAGATTATCTTATAGATAGAAACGCTATACTAATAGCACTTCTTAGAGGAGTTATATAAAGTATAAAATCTAAATATATAAATAAAAATAAATATCTTTATAATATTCTAAATTCTAAAATATATTTAATAAAAATTATAATATATAAAAATTATTTTTAATATACTAGAGGAACTTCTTTATATAGACTTAGTAGCTAAACTTAATAGAAGTATCCTTAATACTTTTTAGGTTCTAATAAACCCTAAAGATACTAAAGAGAAAGATCTTAATAGTAGAGAGCAATTTCTAAGGGAGGGAAATAGAGCAGCTTCTACTTATAAAACTAATCTTCTTAAATAACTCCTAAGTACTATCTAGGAATTAATAAAAATAAACTAGCTTTACCTAAAAGAGCTCTAAGTAATTAATCTAAAATAATCTAAAAGAAAAGTACTTAAAAACCTTTATATTCTATAATTCTATTAGTTTATAATAATCTTTTATAATAACTATTAAAACTTATATATTATATTTTTTAATATATAGTATTAATTACCTCTCTTACTATAGATAGAGTAGCTAGTATATTTATTATAGTAATTATATCTTTATTATTATATATAACTATATTAACTATATTATTCTTATTAGCTTTAGTAAACTTTATATTTAGAATATTATTATAGAGAGTAGGATCCTCTTAAGCAGTATAGTTAATATTATACTATAATAGATAATTACCTTTCTCTATATTATAATAAGTTAGAATAAAGGAATTAGAGTTTAAAAATAAACTTACTAAGTAAGATTAACCTTATCTTTCTTAGCTATCTTAAGAGTAACCTTACTATTAATTATTATATTCTAATAAATATTAGTCTTCTAAAAAGCTTTAATCTTCTTATACTTCTATTAATTAATTACTATTTTAGCTTACTTAAAGTTCTTCTATACTTTAGATAAATTCTTTATATATTTATATACTTTTATAGTATTAAAATTATCTAAATAAGTATTATTAGCTTTATACTTCTTATTAGTACCTAAACCTTAAAGGTAGCTTACTTATAAAGTTAATATAAATAATTAATATAACTCCTAAAAAGAATATATTATAACTAGAGGTACTTAATATATCTATTTTTAGTAGTTTAAATAGGTATATTAGATATAGAAGAGAGAAAGATATTATTATTAAAATATAAAAAGAAATATAAAAATATAAAGGTTTAATTATTATTATTATTATATTAATAGAAGAGAGAAGAGATTTAAAGCTTATAGGTTAGTATTTATAATTTTATAATAAGAGAAAAAGTAAGAGTAAATATATAGAAAGAGTAGTAGTAAATAGAGTTTCTAGTTACTTTTTCTAAAGAAAGTATAATATAAGATAATAAATATTCTTTAATACTTAGAAAGACGTTATAATATAAATATAAAGGTTATATTAAAAAAAGTATAATAATTCTTTCTAACTAATATTATAAAATCCTTTATTAAAAATAACTCCCTTTCTTATACTCCTCTACTACACCTAAACTATAAATATTACTAAAATAAAATTCCTATATTATTTTATTTTCTAACTCTTTATTTAAATCTATATCTCTAAATAATACTACTTAAACGCTAAAGTTATACTAACCTTAATAGTATTAGCTAAAGAGCAAAGTAGTAGAAACTTAGTTATAAGTTAGATTATTTTAATTAATTATTATAATTCTAATATTTTCTAAGTTATACTCTTTAAGAAATCTAAAAGCTATAAAAGACTATTAACCTTCTTATTTTAAAGTTACTATTCTAATATCTAATATATAAGATTGCTAATAAGTATTATATTAATTTAAGATTTTAAATAGCTATAATTAAAGTAGTATAGGAATCTATAGAGTAGCTCTTAATATTAATATTTAAGAGTAAGTATTTTTATTCTATTTTAAATCTATACTTATATCTTTTTAGTAATAAACCTAACTATAATTTATGCTAAATATTAAACTATTAAGAGAGATGATATATAGTTTATTTACTAAATTAAAAAGATAGCTTAAAGCTTTAGGATATCTTAAGTAGGTAACTAAATAAATATAATATTATATTAAATTTTAAAATAAATATTTTTATTAACTTTAATTCAATTATTATTTATTATAAAACTATATATTATTTAACTTCTAATATTATAGAAATCTAAACCTTAGAAATAAGATATACTTAAAATCCTTAAAGTTAAAGCTTAAATTTTAGAGTAGTATAGATTATTAATAAAAGTTATAGTTTAAAAATAATAACTAAAATATAATATAATTAAGTGATAATAATTCTACTACGTTAAAATAATAAGACTTTATATATAGACTAACTTATAACTAATAAATAAAGAGAATAAATATTCTAATATTTCTAAATTAAACCTTTAGACTTACCTTAATTTAGAAGCATAAATCTATCTTATATAAAATCTTTTATAACTAGTAAGCAGACTTATTATATTAACTAAATTATAATAATTATTTACTTTAACTTAAAAGTAGACTTATTATACTAATTAAATTATAATAATTGTTAGTATATATCTATATTAGTATATTTAGCTTTTATTATCTAAGAATAATTATATAGTTCTTTACTACTTCCCCCTTATTCTTTCTTAGTATTTATTATAAGCTATATATACCCCCTTCCTATTCTTATATAATAATAAATCGCTTATTACTTATATTATTACCTTACTCTACTATAGTAGGTATATAATATATAACTTAAACCTTATAACTTTATATACTTAATTCCTATCTTATTATTATAACGCTATTATATTTCTAGATATATATAATATATTATCTACTTTTATTTATTAATTATAAATATATAAGAAATTAAAATAGCTAGTAGAGATATTAAGATATAGCTTCTAGGTATTACGCATAAAGTTCTATAGATCTTTTATAAATTTAATATCTTTATTTAAATTACTAAAAAGTAATATTCCTATTTCACCTAATTAGGATAAGATAATATATTTAGCTTATCTTAATTCTACTATATAAAACCTTTTATAGCTATAATATATAATATCCTTATTACTAATAGTAGATATAAATATAATAATCTATTTATAATAATCTAAATAGTAATATAAATTTATAAGATATAAACTTTATATATTCTACTATAATACTCTTAAAGTAGTAATAAAAGATAGGTTAAAATTATTACTAAGTAATTTATATAATATATAGTAGCTATAATAATAGAGCTTTATAACTTACCCCTATTAGATAGATTTAATATATCCTTAAAGGTAAGTAAAGTTCTATTACGTTTAATAAAATTAACCTCTATATAAAATAGCTTATTATATATAACGTTTATTTATAGTAATCTTTATAAGCTAGAATTAATATTTAAATAATATCTATAATACCTCTCTACTATCTTTAAATATTTTATTAATATTATATACTAAATAAAGCATATATATCTTAATATCTTATACTTATAAGCTACTCTTTAAGAGTAAGACTACTATATATACTTAATATATACTATATTACTTTTAGAGCTATATCCTATCTATTTACTTTTATATAAAAGTATTCTCTTTAAATAATCTATTAGAAATAGTATAACGTATAAATCTATAATAAAATAGCTTCTTATAGCTATATATTAACGTCTAAGATTTTAAGGAGAGTAATACTAGCTTAAAGATATAGCCTATCTTATATTCCCTCTTATCTAATAGAAGAGGATAATTACTAAATAATAAAGTATATCCTAATATATATATATTTATATTTTATCTATAATTATAATAATCTAATTATATTAATCCTATTTAATTAATATACTCTATAATATTAAGATTTCTAAAGCAGTAAATATTTTATTCTAATAGTTTAATAAGAGTATATAAACTTAACTTAAAGAGTTACTATATATAAATATATAAACTAATTAGTAATTTAATATAATAGCTAACTAATACTATATATTATTCTTATTTTTACTTTATTTGTTTTATATAATTAGTAAGTAATAATATAATATCCCTACTTTATATAGTTCCCTATTTATCCTATTTAGATTACTATCCCTACTTATAATAATATATTTATTATAACTCTATTTAATATAAGTCTACTATACTACTAAATATTTCTTAAGTAGTAATTATATAGTACTATAGTTCCCTATTAAATATATATCCCTAAAACTAAGCTCCTTATTAGTAAGGAATCTAATAATATTACTAAGCTATACTTACTAACCTTATAAGATCTTATTTATACTTATAACTACTATCTATTATCCTTAATAGTAATATATTCCTCTTAGATAAGTAGCTAGAGATATTTTTATATCCCTATCTACTACTAAACTATATCTTTAATCTCTAAGCGCTAAACACTATAATAAGTTTATAACACTAAGGAGTTTAATAAGTATATTTTATTTTAATTATAAGATACTATTAGCTAACTATCTTTTACTCTTATATACCTCTACTATATAGATTAATAGGCTTCTATAAGTTACTATTAAAGTTAATATAAACTTTAGTAAGGCTATTATACCTAACTTATTACTACTCTATTTAATAGACTATTAATAATCCCTATTTTCTACTTATTTTTATAAATAAACTTCTAATAAGAGTATATAATATTAGTTAAACTATAAATTTAACTATTTTAATCTTAACCTTTTTATCTTCCTTTATAATTTATAATAATTCTTTATAATAATTCTTTATAATAATTCTTTATAATAATTCTTTATAATAATTATTTATAATAATTATTTATAATAATTCTTTATTAGCATCTTTAAAGTCTTATTATATTTATAAATAACTAAGAAATAAATTATATCTTATTCTATCTATATATACTTTATACTCCCTTACTCTTTACTAATATTAAATCTAAGTTTATAAATATTTTTATTATAGATAGATTAACACCTTCTTATACTTTTAGATATATATATTAGAGTAGTAGTATCTTAAAAATAAATAGGATAATATAAAGTAATCCTCTATACTTTTAGATTATATCTTAGAGTAGATATATATTATCTATAGCTTTAGTTCTAATTTACTCCTATATCTATATTAGTTTAAGAAGTAAAACTTAGTTATAAGCCTTATTATTAGAGTATAGATTAATAATATCTTATATTATCTTATAAATTAGAATACTAAAATATACCTAATACTTCTAGCTATAATTACTTATATAGAATCTCCTAAGATAAATAATTATATAATAAGATATATTTTAAAACCTTATTATCTTTAGTAATTTAAGTTTTAGTTATAAAATACTTTTATATATATTAGATTTACTTTTACTTCTAAACCTTTTACTTAAGTTTAATTAATATATTATTTATAGTATTTAGATTTTAGTAATAACTTAAGATAAAAAAGAGAAATATCTCTTTTATACTTAGGAAATCCTATATAGCTAAGATTACTTAATTACTCTTTATAAGTCTTAAGTTATAAAATAACTATCTAATAGAGTTTAGGAATTAATAAAGAATTAAAAGCTTTATCTATATAAGTTTTAAAGTATTAAGCTATATTACTCTAAAAATTTAATACTTAGAAACTTTTATTTACTATATTAAGTTTATTATTATAAAATCTTTATTAATATATTTTAAAACTTACTAAATTAATTTTCTTAAGAATATCACTAAGCCCTTCTTATAGTATAGTAATAGTAGCAGCTTAATTCTTAACTTATTTATTATTACTATTAAGGTAGTTATCTATATATATCTTAATAAGTTAATCTTCTTCTATAAGCTTTATATTAGAAATATCTTCTTAAATAGATTAATTATTATTATTTTAAACTAATAACTATAATAATCTTATAATCTCTTTTAACTTAAAAGATTATACTTAAAATAGATACTTATTTTTATTTATATTATAAAAAATTAGAAAATTAAAATTTAAATTTAGAAATCTACTTACTAATCTAAATATATAACTTTTATAGTCTTATTTCTTAAAGCTTATTACTCTTTAGGCATTATATTTAGATATATTAAAGTTTTCTTAAGAGATATTATTTTCCTTCTAATCTATTAGTTTAAAGCTAATTAAAAGTTATAAACCTTTTTTTTAACCTTATTTATTTTCTTAATATATTTCTAATACTTTATAGTATTTAGATTAGTAGAGTAGTTATTATTAGCTTTTCTCTTTTAGCTAGCACTAAAACCTTATAGCTAGCTTACTCTTTAAGTTAGTATAAATAATTAATATAACTTTAGAAAAAAATATACTATAACTATAAAGTAAGTTTAATATTATTATATAAATCTTATATATCTAAAATATTACTTTAGAAGAAAAGAATTTATATTACTTCTAGTTACTCCTTCTTAAAATTAAATAAATTTAATTATATTATATTTAAATATAATTATATTTTAAGAGTAAGTAAAGAAAAAAAGAGAAAATTTTTTTTAGGTTTTTCTTACTTTTATAAGTATATACTAGCTAAGTTAGTAGTATTAGCTAGTAATCTAACTATATTAGGAAATTAGCTTCTAGTTTATACTTTTAATCTTAATCTATATTTCTAACCTATATCTCTAAATCTATCCTCTTTTAATTTTAGCTTTCTTCTCTCTTTAATATATTTTTAACTTATTATAGAATAAGGTTAGTTTTATTTTCTCTCTTTATTTTTATCCTCTTTACTAATATTTATCTCTCTAGATACTCTCTAAGTTAGACCTCCTCTATCTTTACTACTACTATAACCTTAATAGTACTACCTAAAGAGCTAAATATTAAGCTTTAAACTATAAGTTAAATTACTTTAATTAATTATTATAATTTTAATATTTTCTAAGTTATACTTTTTAAGAGATTAAGGAGTTATAAAAGATAACCTATTTTCTACTCTATAAGTTCCCCTTCTAATATCTTATCTAAGAAATATACTAAACTATAAAGCTAGCTTAAAAGGGTTATTTTATAGCTAAATCTCTCTAAGTTCTCTAAAAATCTACTAAATTACTCTTTATTTCTATTTTTAAGAATAAGTATTTTTATTCTATTCTAAACTTATACTAATAGATTTCTAGTATTATACCTTACTACTTTATATACTAGCTAGGTTACTCTAATAAAGAAAGATATAAAACTTATATAGGAAATCTATTATATATCTTAAAATATAAGCTATAACTAATATAATACTACTATATAGTATAAGTTATTTATTATTTTATAATAATTATTTATACTAACTTCTTTATTAGGTATTTATACTTATAAAGTTAAATATACTCCTATTAATAATTTTAATATTACTACTATAAATAATACTAAAACCTAAAAAAGTTTATATTACTAACTTTAATAATAAAACTAATATTTAGAATTAATATAGTCTATAAATAGTAGATAAACCTATAAATAGCTATAGGAATAAATAAATATTCCCTATATAATTATAATACTTCTTTTAACTTTTATTCTTTAAAAATAAATATTATATATAATTTACTATTAAATTTATTATAACTATTTATCTATAGGGATAGATATTTCTTATATCTATATATACCTTTAACTATACTTATAGAGATCTATAACTTAGAATTTATACTATAGATTACCCACACTACCTTACTTAAGTGCTTAGGTATCTATAAATATCCATAAGTAGGATATTTTTAAGCCTAGATGAGGATCGAAATGAAAGGCGACGTCTCTCTACAAGCCACTCCGAAGCTTGAAGTTGTTTGCTCTTTCAGTCGATCCACCCTGAAATGTGCCGTGAGGATTAGAGGCATTTACACTGGTTCAGGCCCAGCCAGCGATAGCGTGAAAACCAATACGGCCACGGAGCCACTCAAGCGCGAGACGGACGTCCTCAACGCCCGTTGGTTTCGGGACATTGAACTGGACGCGCATAGGCACTGTCATCCTCACAACCCGCCCGTGGAGATACCAACTTCAACCACCAGCGATGAATTCAGCGGAATGGTATTCGTTGGGTCTTGGCAGCCGCAGGAGTACAGTTTGAAACCGCCGCCCCCTTTTCGACGCAGAACTCGCTCACACTCGAGGTCGTTCGGGGTCATCCTAAGCACAGATGACGCTGAACTCGGTGCATCATCAAAACAGCCAGGGATTCGCACGGGGAGGAATACGAGGGGGGATCCGTGCTGTTCGTCTTGGAGGTAGCAGGACAGGGGCATGTTTCCATTGGTCTTGCAACATCGGTGACCCTTCGATGTCAGGTCACGATGCTTCATAGGCCAGCCATCCCCGGCTCAAATACGATTGAATCATCTAGCATGAGTCCGTCATGGAGGTCATAGAACTGAGCCATGTGTGTTCTCAAACTACGAGCAGGTACTGGGAGAGATCTGCCTGGCACAGTAGATGGTTTGTGACGGGCCATTCTGAATCATCATGGCCCCTTGTGCGCCTCCATGGACGCTGACCACGTGATGATTGGGTCAGCCATCTAACATGAGTCTCATCAGCCACACGAAGCCAGTCAGATGTACGAAACAGCGCAATTAAATCTGCCTACCAGCGAAATTCGTTTGATTCCTTATGCTTGATGTTTTATTCATATTGTTCACCGTTCGTTAAATAGCCTCAAGCAACCGATCTGAGCTGCGACAAGGGGGCCATCGTCGACCCTCGCCAGCAGTGGATTGACAATGTCCTCGCAGGCCCAGTTCAAACCACGTTCTCGATCGTCTCCCCCCGCCTGCGAGCCGGAGAAATTTGTCGGGCGTTGCATCAGAGCTTGATATGAGTTGCTCACTGTTCAAGAAGACCGGCGCAAGAGCATTCTTGGGGCCGATGAAACGTCACTTCTTGCAGTCTCCCTTAACATACAAGGAGTTGGCGCAAAGCGCCTCACGATGGAGCTATGGGAAAAAAGGTACGAGTGAAGCGTGGATGTCGGATGAAGCTGAGGCTGCCCCCATATAGATAGAATACCACAGTTCCATGCCCGGATGTAAAGGACATTGCGTCCAGCCCGAGTCCCTTCAAGGAAGGATATATACCGAAGTGAGTCATCAAATTCAGATGCTATTTGATCAAGAATTCGACGGGTTCTAGACCATAATTGGGCACTTTCGCGCAACCGTCCAGCCTTCAAGAGGGTGAGAAGAATGATGTCCTTCGCGGTTAATGGTACCCCTGTCTGCGGCTTAATGAAGACCGGCGAATAACATGTTTCCCGTTAGGTTGATTCGTATGCCATCGTCGGAAGCCGGTAAAGACAGCACACTCCTGCCAAGAAAGTCCGCAAGGGTCAAGTTGGTGACATCAAAAAGGCCGCAAAAATCAGGGTAAAGCAGAAACGCTTGTGGTCAGTCATCAGGCATCATTGAGTGATGTTAACCTCCGTGTCTTTGTGTCACTGGTGCTTGAATGCTCGAAATAGGCAAAGGAAATATCGATGTCATGTCTCGAGATGAAGCTATTCATAGCGGTCTCCGAAACAGACATATCTACCCACAAACGACTAAATGGACGGAAAGCTGGCTGAGCGAGATGCTGTGGCGACATCTGATATCGAACTATCCACTGCGTTCCCAGCCTAGACTGCAACATCCGCCCATGTTAGATAGCCAGACATCGCCGCCATGGAGCTCATGTCTGCTCAGTCGTGGCACGAGTGCAAAGCATCATGACAGCGCCGAGAGCGATGCGAATTGGACCGACGTTGTACACAGCTCAAGGACTACTTTGGCCCCGTGCTCAGGGGTTCCGGGACGACGGCAACGGTTCCCTAGCGGTGGGAAAGAGTTGAAGCTGGTCGTCTTTATCTACTAGTGTGTTGCCGGCGCCAAATCTCCCCACAATGAATCTGCAGCTTGCTCCCACATGCGTGCATCTCATCTTGTACGGCACTGATCTCGCCATTGCTAGTCGGGGCGACCGAACGACATCGCTTGGCGGAACGGCTGACTCTGTCGCTTGACAGCCCACTTGGCGCAATCGTCTCGCCGAGATTGATCAATTTGGTGAGATACTCAGCCGGATGGCGCTGAATCTCGGCACAGTGCTAGGGAACGATCCTGCCGTTCGTCTACGACTTTGAAACTGGGCGATGGACCGCAAAACTTCATCATCTGGGTTGCTGTCAATCTCGTTCCGCCCGAGAAGAACCTTGAACAGTCATAAGGAGCCTTCTGTGCTCTCATAATCCATGCATGTTAGCCACACAAAGAACAAGACTCATTCATCACAGCCAACTCGGGCAATAGGATCGTTGAGACAGCAAGTTCATGGCGTTGAATACCAACTTTTCCCCCTATTTCGTAGAGACACAAACCCTCGTCGACATCAATCGGATCACCACCAACATCAGAGCTCACCATCACCCAGTCCATCCAACACCGTCCTTCTTCCCTTCTAACTTTTCTTTCCCAGTTTGCCGCCTGAAGTCGCACATGTTTGACTGCCGTATGATTCTGACGGGGAAATCTTCCAACCGTTACGCGTTCATTCAAAGTAAGGCGCATCACGCCGAGGTGCCACAAGCCCCATATTGCGCCCTCGTTCTTCCTCCATGGTTGATCGTGCTGATACTGCGCCACGTGCGGAAAGCTGGTTCGAAAGCCTTGCTCTCCAACCTTGTTTCTGTCTTATGATTCCTCTATCGGGAACGAATGATCTTGAGAATATCCGAGTGGCAACAAACGCAAGCCCTCAGCAGTAAACAGCCGGGCTGTGATGGATGCAGTTAACAACTGTTTCAGATATCGAGTCGTGGTGTAGCCGCAACTCGGCTGATCAGCAGCTGGCCGGCTCCCCAAAGCGGCTATTGGTTGGGAATGATAATACGGGACGAAGGAAGTTATATGGCTCGACTGAAGGCATCTCGTCGGCAACTCAAACGTATCATCTCGAGAGATGTCTTTCCACTCATCACAACTTGATCGTTTCACTACCTCGATGCGGGGGAGAAGAGCAGCTTGACTTAAATCAAAGTATCTCCAACAACGCCTTCCCGACAATGCCATTGTGGCACCACCATACCACACCCTTTTTTCCCTACTGTGTGTGTCCAGGTGGAACAGGACTGGAGACACCTGATGAACAACCGTCTGGTTGGGAACAAAGGGAGCAAAATCAGTGGAGAAGTCAGGAAAGCACCGAGCGTGGTGAATGCAGTCCCAAAAGCCAGCATGTCAATGACAAAGAGCGAACTTATGCAACGCATAGAATAGACATTTTTCCTGCCAAGCATCTACCAAATAACTCCCAAACTTTCACTTCTTCGGGGTTTATTACATTGCCTAGTTTTATGCTGACTACCTTATATCTTAGAAATGGTGCATTCGAGAGCGTTGCTGCGTGGAAAGCTTGCATTCCCACTTCGTGATTTCCGTAGTACGTACTATGTGTGCATCTGATCCTTTACGTTTGAAACGAAATCATGCCTTCAAGAACTGTACACAGCGGAAAGCCGCAGCGGTCTGGAAAGGATGAGACCTCACGATCAAGAGTCATGGAAGGGCGAGATGTAACATGTTCAGACCACAGCTGAGCGAGCCCTGGGGATCGACGTAGCTTTGTCACGTCCTTGGCGGTTCCTCGCTGAAAATTGACAGGATGTGCCTGTAGGTACAGGTGCACCCGGGCCCATACTTCAGTGGCTTTAGTGGAGACCACCTACCGATTCCAGGCCTGAGATCGGTAGATGACCCCTGTACTTACAGCGACACAGACGCTGTGGGCTTCGCCCAAGAATCAGCCACCAGCGCAGGCAGCACACCTGCACACTGAATCCATATTCAAACATGGTCATACTGAGAGTACGTGAAAGAGACGGAAAGAGGGTAGATCTTGAGAAGCAAACGTCAAAATAGCTTTCTGTAGTAAGGGGAACAGGTAGACTGCTAGTTTGCGGGCCCCTACTTCATCGAGCGCCGAGCCCCTCGAAGGTTGGTTCATTGAAATGACAGAGGCGTCGTTCGCAAGGACCCAAGGTCTCAGCAAGCCCATGATCGGTCCCTTCTATCTTGAACAGTTCGAGCTTTCTACTGCAGGGACAGAAGCTCCATAAGCGAAACCTCGGGAGACAACTATCTTTGTACGCGGCTGAGTACTCGCAGTTTCTACAGGCCATGTCTGTTCGCAATAGAACGCGTCATTACCCGATGAGGCGTAGTGGGATGCCGGCTCCGGCTCCAATGTCTTGAATAGTCATTCTGCTGTCTATGCGAGCCGGGCTGGCATGTATCTTGAGGTGTTTTGAGCGAAGATGTTCCTGAGCCCTGGATCTAAGCATGGAGAGGAGAAAACGCCGAAGGAGAATTTACAAACCGACCAAGATGTGATTTCTGTTCCAAGAGAGAAGCTTTCACTAGCCGGGTCACTATTTCTATGTCCTTCGAGGAGCACTTTTACCGAAGTCCCACAGGGAGGTAGTAAGCAAGTCGCGGGAACTCCTTAGCATCAATGCCAAAAACGGGGACCCGGACACTTGATATAATAATCAACCGCCACAAGTGAAGATGGTGTGGTTGTGTCATCCTGCCTTCCTTTCTTCCGGGTCTTCAGATCTCGTCTTAAAGCGATACGTCTGTTCTCAGAGGGGATAGGACTTAACCATAAACGACACAGACCAACACATGCGAAATCGTACAATACGTGCATGGCCCAGCAAGATGCTGAGAAATCCGGTGATCCGATTCATTCTGGCAGGGAAAAGGGTCAGTGAGTCAAAAGGCACATATTTTGGAACTCAAACGCGTCTCCGCTTTGGACACAAAAGACGCTCTGAATGGCTCGAAAGAATTGAGTAAAAACACGACGGACGGGATTTTAACTGCATTGAACACCTCTCATTACAGAAACTGACAAAGCAGACGAAACACATGAAAGTCTGAAGATACTTCACTGGGAGTACAAAACATGACAGCCTGTATTAGTATGCAATTACTAAAAGTCCTGGAGCCCTCCTGCAGTGGATGCGGAAGATGGCAGGCGATTACCGGCGTTGGATTTGTTATTCCAGTGCGCTACAAGACTTGGCTCTGCTGTTGCTGAGCAAGTGACCGTTTCGCCCTGGGATGAGACTGCATGACCATCTCGAAAGTCAGTGGTTTTCCGGGCGGTCTGGCAACAGCGGTGTTTCACGCCTCACTCTAAGTCATTGTGTCATGTCGGATATCCAAGTACTTCAATCTCTCTTTGTCCTCTATGGCCAACAGCCTCGGACTCTGCGACACAAAATAAAGCTCTCGACACGTCTGGAACCCCTGAGAAATCAAGCAGCCTCAAGTCATGCACAACTCATTCAACAGTTCTTAAGTTGAACGCGCAGATCTAACATGCACGGCTGAGTTCGATGTGACTTCTCATATCAGCAATCCCAAGTGTCCGTGGTCTGAAATCTACGTGAAGGTGGCCGAACTGATGCTCACTTCCGTCTTCCTCCCCAGGAGCAAAAGCCGCACAAATTTCAATACACTTCACCTGTCAACCTCCTGCATTGCACACACCGTCAGTCTTCGTAAGTACGTGACGGACAAGCAGGTTGGAGTGGGGTGAATTGGAAGTTTCCATAATAATTCCAATACTGATGCCCTTCTCCGGGACGTCAGCCTGATGCCGACTTTCCAGTCATGCTAATTCATGAATATTTATGTTGAATGAGGTGTTCACCTTGTCGTTAATTCGGAAGGGAAGAGGTGTTTTCCTGGAAGGTAAGAGCCGAAATATTGGAGCATACGTACTTGGACACAACGCCCAGCCAGCCTATTTTCGATTGCTGATACTGCTGTTCTCGAAGACGCAAAAACACGTAGATGGCAGCCATATGCCAACCCCAGGACAATAAAGATGGCCTGCACAATCAAGTATCTAACGGATGAGAGACTATTGAGCACCTTAGAACGCCGGCGATAACGACAAGGAGTATGCAGGCATACGCCAACATAAGATATGAAGTTCAGTGGGCAAGGATGCCGACCTCTTTGACGGTCGATGAATTCAATGACAACCTCTCGCCATCTACGTGTCCTGGACCAAAACCAGGCATATTCCATCGGGGAAATGTTTCAATCTGACAAAATGCAAGGCTACAATCAAATCGCCTGTCGTCCTATCATCAGCATTCAAGAACAGACGGTCGAGAATGCCTGGCAAACACTTGGAACCTTGGAAACTCTTCTTCGATGGACAACGTACATTTCGTGGGCATATTCCGCCTCCACGGTTTCATTCCTCGAACGCCAAACTCAAGCACTTGGACGCAGCAGTTCTTTCTAGGTTCGGTCGGATCGTAGGTCAATACGCCTTTCTCCAAGGACTCAGAAATCGTGTATGCGGCGCAATAGCCCAGCAAGAAGTTGGTGTAAATCCCTGCGAGGGAGTTGATAGATATTCAGAACCAGAGATGATTCCGGAGAAGGACGAATGACACAGGAATGCTGAAGAATTCCTTTCATCAACAACCCTATCGCTAGGTTGGTTAAGGCACATTAAAGATACCCCGTCCGCTTGGTCTACGAGTCAGAAGATCAAGTCAAAGTCTGTTGGTCTTCTTATGCGCGCCAACGACCCAGAAAGCGCGGTGCGTCAATTCTCACACAGATGGCAAAGGGAAACAACATCATACTCCTCCTTCCACATCCAACATAGGATCCAGAGCTTGAAAATACCACCCAATCGCAATCATCGGGTTTCAGAGCGTACAGAACATTCCTCACTTTCATTTGTATCCGAAGAACGAACTCGGATTCTACCAGGGTGCCTGACGTGCGTTGGACCATTCAGGTAGAATGTTCCGTCTGCTAGATATCTCTACCACGATTCCGTCCGACCATCTGTTCGACTGACAGCGTCATCTTGTCAGTCGGGACGAAAGTCACCGGAACTTTCCCATAATGGAACGTCCCACAGGAAAAGATATTTCAATGACATCCTACTTCCAGTTGAATTACTTTTGTAAACAAGATGAGACGGTTTTGGAAGATGTATTCGACCGGCGTCAAGCCACCAGACACACCGCTGGTTCTGCCTTCCAGCATCTTTCCCAGCGTCCGGAGACCGGGTTCGCCGGCACAGGCCGGGATCTCCCGAGTGACGCTGAAACATTAAAAATGCGTTATGTGAATGTCCATAACATTCATATGATAATTGTATCATCGATATGTCTGCATTTTTCTCTTCTTTCGTCTTAAGAAGCGAGGGTATATCTTGTAGCTCAGGTCATTCATTTCCACTGACATGCCATCGTTCATCAAGAATAGCTCAATGGAGCTTGTACTTGGAGATTTGAGCACTTCACGACTTTCGCTCTTTCGAACAATAAGCTTCAAGTATGTAACTGAGCCATTGAGACACTACACAAAGATATGATGGCTATTTCGTGCAGCATGTCCGTCGAGTTCCGGCGAGGGAAGTCTGGAAGAAGACATTCTTCTCTGTATGAACGGATCTTGAAGGCTGAGCTCCCTTGGCCAAAGACTTCGCATGGCTGTCTTTGCAATTGGGCCTGAATCGGCACATCCTAGAGAACCAACGAAACGAAGGCCATTCTCATGAGTAGGCCGTCCCGGCGCAGCTATGTTATCAGCAGGCCTCGGCGTAAATATGGGTAAGCGATTCCAATTTAGGAGTTATCTTCAATTGGGATCTCTTATGAAAGAGCACTGCATTGGGAGGAATCCATCTTCAGCTGGACTTTTCACTTATGGAGAATTTGCCCCCGTCGACCATTGCGCACGTTTGCCTTTCGTGAACACAACTCAAATGCTAGAGATCAAACATCGAGGGGTCGTAGATAATGGCTTACTGCTAAACACGCCTTGCGTACTCTGCTTCGTGAGACGCTGGGCCTGGAGAAGATCTCAAAACAAAAGGCGTCGGTGAGTCGTGCTCGAGAACGATCTTTACTGAACCTGGTATGGCGAGAAAATAATCCTGAAGTGGCCTAAGTCCCGGTTATGTTCGTGTCATTTGGACATGAAGCCAGAAGCATGCTATGCCATTCGTGATACCAAAAGTCCACACTGGGGGTGAAGCTATCACAATGTGCCGAAGCCGACCGGACCTCTCCAGACCTAAGGTATGAATGAATGCATCAAAGAGGCTAGGTCCGTTAGTTCGTGGCATTTTTAATTCAGAAACATGCTTGATGGATCAGTGAAGCGGTCATCGTCAACATTGACTTCGGAGGCGGCAGGAATTGTGCAGGACGCCATACTGAGAGAGCCGATTGAGAAGGGCGATCGACAAGTGTGCCCCGACCTATGAAAGCGCCAGCAGTGTAAACTCACGGCCGTCTCTGGCGCTTGGACAAATGATAGAAGTCTAAACTTTTGAAGAAGGGCTTGTTTTTATGAAGAATACACTTCTGCGGAATGTTATCTTGAAATCTGAGTGAAACTCGCAGGCAAACTAGTGATCTCTACTGCGCTGACGACCTCATTTGGACGTCTTTCACAGCGATATTTGCTATTGTGAACAAAAGGATCGTTAGCAGGATGCTCAAAACGGTGCAACTTCAAGACACCACGGAGACTTTATTAGCCCTCGCTCAAGCTCAGTAGTGGTTGCGAGTTATACCACACCCTTGGACAGGCTATGATTCCTCCGAGTATCGTAAAGTTGGAGACTGCAGTTCAAAAACCCTTCAAAGAGTCGCTGCCGATATGAAGTTCACAGATGGCTCATTCTCATCGCTCAAGGATGCTGTGCCCCTGAGAGCGCCCGCGAAGTACGCGCATGCAAAGTTTGTCTTTTTTCCGGGAAACGCTCCACCTGAAGATGTACGGTGCTTTCGGAATTCCAAAGTGTGTGATGTAAGGAGATGAAACTTTGACTTGGGGTTCAGTGGTGTCCGATTGTCGTAAGTCTCGATGACTTTGGCGTCCTGTGCTGATTGAATTGTCCTAAGACAATTGGAATATGTGCTTGTTCCGTAAAGTCCACAGGTCACGGTCGATGGCTGACGTATGCGGAAACCACGTTAAGATGGCCGTCAGGAAGGCCGCCTAGAACAAGGCAACTTATTAGGAATACCATTGGAGTCTTGTTGACCGTCAATCAAAGCCGTGAGGGAAAGCTGCCGCATGATACATTCAATGTTCACAATCCTTCTTGCGCGCCCCTTTCCAAACATTCAGCTCATCCGATATCAGTGGATGACACTTCCCGTCCTCCAGATGATGCTTGATATTATGCGTTCTCAAGTTAGTGCCGTATAAAAGAAACCCGCGTGCAAAGACCGACTGCAACTCATGTCTCACATTGCTGAGCCTCATACCCCACGGCGTCTTAACTACCAGTTTCGACAGGTCTAGTGATTAGGATTCCATGCCTGTTGTGGGTTTTGAGGGGCAGAGGGGTAAGAAATTCCCTGCTGACTGATCTTTAGTCGCTTCGACTGCGTCTTGGTGTGTCCCAGTCCCGGGACGTTGAGTCATGACTCATCTTGCCACTTGGATCTTTCATCTCATCACCCAAGTCCCTGAGTTTTGTCAGTATGGGCGCCATTCTCTGCCGCTAAAGGGCAGATGAGAAGCTCATGGCCTCGCGGGACATGATAGAAATGTTCTTAGTCGATTGTCTCGCGAATCCTTTGGTGACCAGCGGCAAATGAGACACAGTGATTGCCGATGCATTGGAACTGAACTTGCGGCGAGGCGTTTGTATTTTTGTGAGTTATTCAAGCTTCTGGATGTCAATACTGTGAGGTAGACTGTGAGAAGGCTTCGCAAGTCTTCAAATGATATCGCAGCTATTCACGAAGGTGATTTGAAAGTATCGGCGGAAAATGTGACCGGTATCAGCTGTGTCAATCAACGGCAGCGCTGATCTTAGACAATCTTGTATGAATTCCCTTCAATAATTCTGAATTTATGCGCCTGTCTTTTGCAATCATTTTATCTTTCTCATTTCGTGAAACAAGGAACCACGGGCTTGCATACCTTCCTTGGGAGATTTCTCGATGAGCTAACATAGCTTTCGCTCGCTTCTATGTGGCTGAGACCCCTTGAGCTTTTGTGACGGGTGATTTTCCATCCAACATGCAGATCAGAGGCCAGTTAGTGGGGATTCAAACGCAACATTATACAAGGTCTTTCGAAAAAAGCGCGTTCTTGAAAATTGAAGCCTCAAATTTGGGCAGTGCAGCATGCGTCAAATAAAGCCATTGTGTCTAATTCTGCGATTCTCTCCCGTCACTGCGGTATTCCACTCAATCATGACTTAAACGTCGGTATCAAAGCCCACGAAGACAGCGGTTTCCACCCTTACACAAAGACAACACCGCCCCATCTTGCCCATACTTTAGTCGTGTCTTGACGTGTTAGGTCCGTATAGCAAGCCGTCATCAAAACTGGTCAAGTCGCGATGCCTTCATCCTTCGACAGCGGCTTCTTATTGGTGCCAGGCTCTGGTGCAGCTACGACGATGCCCTCGTCTTCATCTGCGGGGATAGCGTCGTCCTTGGGCTTTCCTTCCTTGATTTTCTGGTCGCCTTTGCAGGGGCTGGGCGGGCCGACTCTCTCAGTCTCTTTGGGAGCCGCACCCTCATTGTCGTCGACGCCAGTCGGCATGGGGGCAGAGGTCGGGAGAGGGCTTCTTCTGGCTGGAACGGGAAAGCCGGTAGAAACGACGAAAATGCAGTCGTTCACCTCGGGTGTTTCTTGCCGCTGCTGCGAGCTTTCTCCAGGCATCTTGTCTAGAACGAGAGCGGGCGCAGTCAGTTTCCGTTCAATTTCTGCGCAAGAGGAGGTGCAAAAACAAATTAAAGAGAGAGAGGGTGAGGTATAGCTTACGTATGAGCGGCTGGTGCGATGTTCGGGTAGGCAGTCCGGCTGATGGTGGACGAAGATATGTTTTGAGACGCGTTTCTGGAGATTTGAAGAGTAAGGAAGGGGCAGACTTCAGGAAGAGAAAGCGCGGGTCGAAAATCGAGTGAGTCCTGAAAATACGTGTTGTTCGTCGATCTAATGTCAAAGACGTCGAGGCCGAGCCGCCGAAAAGAGTGGTCGATCGAGTTCATATTTTCTGTAGCAAGTACGCCTGGACGTTCCTTCCCAAAATGAAGTTATCACCCTGCCTTACAACAGGGCGCCGGGACTCGCCACACAGCTTCACCGAACGAACAAACTCTCGACTTAATTTCTGTGAATTGATTTGGACTGGCGCCACGGCGAGTGAACAAACATATGCGACGAACCGAACGTCTCGACAAGTCGAGAATTGACGGCTGTCCGAGTGCGGAAAATGGAACGCAGTATCTCATATTGGAAATTTGTATCCCGGGTTTGACGATGCTTCCACCGAGGCTCTTTTACTTCTGATGTTTGATTATGCGAGATGAGGTTATAATACCAGGGATTCTGTCGTAATCTAACAAGTCTGGCTCGCACTCGACCCTAAGATGTAATGGATGCAATATTGAAGACCGATTATCACATACCTTGCAATGGATTGATTTCTCTGGCCGGCCTGATGATGGATGAAAAGACGTTCCATACGGTCCGACCAAAAACGTCTCTTTTTCCAACGTCATGAATCTGTATGCCCCTGGCAACTGTGTGAATGCCGAGTCTGACCTGTAACATATGAAGACATTAACAGCCTGCTTCGTAGGGCGACCTTAGCACTTGAGAGCTTTGCGACATCAAAAGCTTCAACCCAGGACAGTCCTTAGGTCTAAGGGTGGCTATGCTAAAGTGTGGTGGTGGTTAAGTAGCTGAGGCTAGGCTTAGAGGCGCTATATTACTACTAGCTGTAACTATAACTATGCCTCTTCTTCTTCTCTTAAAACGTTCTTCCCTTAAGATAAGTCTACTAATTAGTAATAAAGTTGTTAAGTCCTAGTAAGAGCTTCTCTAAGTTAAAGAGCATCTTTTAGAAGTATTATTATTTTATTAGCTAAATAGCGCTAGCATCTATAAGTATTACTAAAGGTTTAATAAGTTGTTTAAAATACACCTATATAGTAGAAAGTAGAGTAAGCTTAATAAATAGAGAGAAATATAAAGAAATATAAGTTATCTATATCTTATAAAGAATTTAACTTATAAAGAATTTAACCTATAAAGGATTCAACCTATAAAGAATTCAACCTATAAAGGATTCAACCTATAAAGAATTCAACCTGCAAAGAATTCAACCTGTAAAGAATTCAACCTGCAAAGAATCTAGCTTATAGGAACAGCCCCCCTCTATCTCAGCTATTGAGTACTGCGTGTGAGAGGCACAAGGCCCTAATTCCTACACATGCTTCGACAATCACACATGGCACACAGCCTGCCCATCCTCATCCTCATCGGCCTCTCTTTACCTCTTGTGAACCTCTATGTGGGCCGCGGTCTGGTTTTCGCGGGCAACGGTCCGGAGCGAGATCCGTTAATTCTACGGGAAGCTCTGCCAAAGGTCGGCCCCGAGCACTTACATCCCTTCGGCGATTAGCTAGCTGAATTCAAACAAGAGAATACCTTTTGGCGATTAATCAATGCGGCGCGGAGAGGGCAGGAAAGCAGGAGACGCGGAGGTAGGCGCGGGCCCCGGGCAGCACCGGCGGCACCGGTCTTCGGGCTTTCGCTCCGGTAGTTTCGCTCGAGGACCTAGCTTCAGCGTCCGCAGTGTCTGAAAATCATGCTCTCGCAATGCATGCTCAGGGTAGCCAAAAGCCCATACGCCAACGAATCCCCAAGGGCCTCTTCTGACGGGATGCCAGTCTACACCAAGACGGCTGACGAGCTGCATCTGCTCCAGCACCAGCGCATCCCGCGCTGCCCCTTTCCCTTCACGCCCTTCTTCTCATTCTCAGCGTGCTCAAAAGCCGCAGACTCACCAGCATCACCATCGGCAGCGGCATGGGCTCCTGGGGCTCGAATCATGGTTGTAACGCTCTTCTCGAGCTTTTTTTGGTATGTACTTGTTTGATCTACTTCTTCCCCCTTACACTTGACATGACCGTTCGATTCGTGACGTCGTAATGTTTCTTGGCCCCTCCCGCCCGCCTGCGATGCATGTGTCTACGGTCTTATTTCTCTCCTGGCTTGTGATGTAGAATCCCCTCCACTGAGGTGGTCTCCGAGCTGCGCTAACGCCTTTTCTATATCTTCCAGAGCCTCAACGGACGCTAACGCCTTTTCTATATCTCCCAGAGCTTCAACGGACGGCGCGAGGGCCAGCTCAGCTGGAGTAAAGTGTCCCATGAGGATTGCCGCTGCGAACCTCGGACTCTCCATGAGGCTGCATGGTGCCCTCTATGATTGCTAGGGAGCTCGCCGAAATTCTTGTCCTCCCTGATTTTCCGGCCACTGCGGGTCCGGCAGAGCTGGTAAACGAAGAGACTGAAACAGCTTCCTCCGAGAAGCTCTCCTCGTCGAAGAAGTACGACACGATGCTGCCACCTTCCTTGCTCGCGTTGGCGCCTTTTCCATATCTTCCAGAGCCTTGACGGGCGGCGCGAGGGCCAGCTCAGCTGGAGTAAAGTGTCCTATAAGGACTCGTAATCGCCCCACTCGCAAGTCCTGCTGCGGCGGCGGACATGCGCTTCCTGCCAGCTGTGGAAATTGTCAGCGGATTGCTGGTTTCTGGCAACGATGACTGTAGTGCATGGTGGTCCTGGGGTACCTACGTCGCGACGAGAGCAGACCCGAGTGGTGTGAGGGAGTATTAACTCGGAAGGCCGTTCGTGTCGACGGAGGGGAAGCCGTGCAAAAGCAATCGATTGTACAAGTTCGATACGAGGTGCAGGGACGTTGACAAGGTTCGGCTTGGATGGGGCTGCGAAGATGGTTGATGTTGTGTCGCGGAGCGAGGTCTGAGGTGGGTGGGATGGCGCTGGGGCGGAGATGGGAAGACGCACCCCCACGCACCCGGTTACCAGATTACCATTTGGTAACCTGGTAATCTGGCAGACTTCGATGTGAGCTCGGGCAGTTCGTGTTCGTTCATGCGTGGTAATGGGCCATACCATAGCAACGCATCGCTTGTACGTACGGACGTTGCTCGAATGAGACGGACTGCACTGGCGAGATGCAACAAGAATGAAATGCGAGAGACCTACTGGGTGGGCTCAGAACTTCCTCAACATGAAATGCGAGAGACGGAGGCGAGGTTGTGGTGATGTAGGAGTCATGTTGCGTCCGGTCTGGGCTGGGGGCGACGATGGGGACGACGATGGAGCGAAGGGTTGCGTCCCTGTTGAGGTGGGCAAGGCAGCCGTCAGGCATGGAAGGCATCGGAAGGCGCTCAAGTCGGAGGGCAGGCGCAAACTCTTTTCACGGGGAATCGTGACTCGTTAGGTCTGGAGAGCACCTTCCTGTCAGTCTTTGCAGTCCCCCAGCGAGCAAGAGCAGCACTCACGTTCCTTCCCGTCACTATCGGCAAGCTATGACTGACGCTGCTCGGTCACGAAGTGGCTTCCTGAGGCCAACCACGACGACGGCAGGCGCAGTCTCAGCGTAGCGTCCGGGGCAGATGCTTTAGGCTGCCTCCTACCTTAAGCGGTCCAATGCCTATCTGTGTAGCCCATGAGGAAGACATCGGTGAAGGGATTCAGGCAACGCTCCCGTTCGGCAGACGACTTTGTCACCCACATCCAGCCCATGCTGACTGCCTGACCGTGTAGAGCATCTCCTCCCATCGGGATACCGAGCCTGATCCTCCCATGCCGACTGCATCCCCGCCCGCGCAGTGTCTACGACGCCCGAGAAGCAGTGGCATGCTTGACCCTCAACTCCCCGAGAAGGTACGACGAGTAACGTACTGCTGGGGACATGAATGAAGCATCACCGGCATCCATACTACAGCAAGGCCAGACCAAGCACCGCCGAGCTTGCGCGAAACATCCTCCTGGGAGAACTATGCAGACTCGAAAGGGAAGAGTTTGGTCGGATCGGATTGGAGAGTGGGGGTTGCGGTTGGTCGGTCGTTCGTGGGAGGGGTTTATCGGAGCTCGCGAGCTTGTCCGACGAGGATCACCTTTGCGAAGCAGCTTCCGGGGTAGTTAAAGTCGTCACTAGCGAGTGTATCCATCAGCTTGCTGTCAGATCCATGGACTTGTGACTTACCGGGCATTCTCTTGAGAGCGTCGCTCCGCATCATCATGGGACAATACGCGGAGTAGAAGGTCGTTAAGCAAGACAGACAGTCGTCGAAGTGTGGTTTGCTGCTGTACAAAGCAGGTGGCAGCTCAGCTCCATGCGAGAGACCCCTCTGCTATCCTCCCGGCACCTTGCAGACCCCCAGACACTACCTAGGTAGAGCCTGCACCGCCCCACCCTGATGGATTTTAGTGGGCTGAAGATCCATGCGACGCGTCGGCGCGTCAGAGATGCACCATGTCTGATCGCCACTTCACGTGACGAAATCGAATGTGACGACCTCCCCACTGTACATCGTCATGTTCGTTCAAGTGTTGTCGCGCATGGACACTAGACGTCCCCGCCTAAAAGCTCCAACTGGGGAAAAGAATTCTCACGGTGCTGCTTCTAACAGCTGAGCGCAAACGAGAGGTATTCACCTTGCGGGACGTGCGGGATCACAGAACCTGCACCGTCACACCTTGGATCTTGGTGGCTGAAGGCCGTGTGACGCAGCGGGCGGGTGGCAGTGTGGCCCGCCATCACGTGACCAGATCGAATGTGGCGGAATGTCCACTGTAAATCGTCACTTTTATTTTGCGCACGGACACTTTCTCACTGCACTCGCTCCCACTCACCACAAGATCCCACACTGCATGGATGGGAGGGAGCAGCATCTCTCATGCGGGCGCGTTGGAGACGTCGCCGACCACAGAATCACGTTCCAGGTTCGTTATCACGCACGGCCTCCCACCACAACACATGATCTTCAAACCTCCCACTGCAGTGGGAGTTTTTGGACGCTGAGAGAGCTCCCTCCCACCACAACTTCCACCACCAAAAGAGCAAATGGGACGCGGCAGCTCAGCCTCACATGTATAAACTCCCATTCGGCACTTTTTGTGGACGCAGAGTCCGCGCCTGTACATGATGCATCCTGATTGATTCTGATCAAATGTGACGTGGGCGACTGACTGGGAGATGCGGCCGACCACAGTGCATCGTCACATTTGTTTTCACGCACGGACACTGAACCCCACAAAAAACCTTGAGGACATCTGATGTAATCCAAAAAATCCCCAATACAATGGGGACATCTGAAGTCACTGCATCGTGTTGTCTCAGCGGCTGGTGGGAGTTTTCGGGCAACGGACCGGCTGTGGCTCATCTCAGCACTCTGACGGCTGCGGGCGGGCGGTGGGTGTGGCGCGGCAGTACGTACTGGCACATGCTGTGGCAGCCTCATTGTGTCCCTATGGTGCACAGACCATCATTCCCAAGCTGGAAGTCTGAACTGCCCCAACTGCCCATTGTTGGCTCGCGACACACTCGAAGCCCATCATCACCACCACAAACGTGTCACGGAGAGGACGCGCATCTCGAGTCCCTCTACATCATGCAAGTCTCATGCAGCTACCCGAAGAAGATGGACGTGATCAGAGAACTCAGCAGCGATTTTTGTTTATTTTTACTCTATTTTCTGGCTTCTTTTTCCGAATGCGCCACGGTGGACGTCCGGCCTAATGATACCTGATGCCTGCCGAAGCAGAAGGCGAGGTCAATCTGGGCGCGCAAGAAGGAGATGATCAGACCCCATCGCGACACCGTTTAGACCGACGACACCCTCACACTTCAGGCCAATTTTTTTTTTTTTTTTTTTTTTTTTTTTTGGGGGGGGGGGGCGGGGGGGGGGCAACAGACGGTGGGGCCCCGAGGACGGCCCCCCGGGGGCCGCACGGGGGGAGGGG